>VZTN01022805.1:40568-67355 GCA_013400515.1 Erpornis zantholeuca | reverse complement strand
AAAAGGGGAGTTTAATTCTTTCATTGCCTTTTATACTTTTCTCTAGAGCCCTGTGGATTGGATAGTGAGATCTTCTCCTTTCCAATTCCACTGGTTCAGATAGAAATCCATCAAAAACCTCTTCTATCAGGAATGGAATGAAAACAAGAGAGACGGTTACAAAAGCACAGCTTTTGTTTACAGAAAAATTCATGAGAACTCCTTAGCAGATTTTCAAAACAATCAGAAGGCTGAAATCCAGGGCCACAGATGTGGCTTTTCCTGGGGTGCAGGGACCCAGCTGAGCTGGTCTACACGGCAGAGGATGGGCGTTCACAGCCTTGGACCAGAGGCTTTTACACTACTCTCCTCCCCCACACCCTTTGGTGTGAGGGTCTGTTTGAGACTGGCAGCTGATAACCCTGGGGTTGTGGTCTCCATCCTGAAGGTGCTAAGCTTGATCCCTCTGTGAATGTACTCTTCCCCCAGCCCAGACCTGAGTCACTTTATCTTATCTCCATCAATGAACAGTGCAGGGCCTTAGGGTGTGGTAGTCTTCTCTGCAGCTTTTATACAGTTTTCCTATAATAGGCAAAAGTCCTTCATGAAGATGTTTTAACCATTAATTGAAACATTTCAGTCTCTGACAAAAAGGTACAAGTCTAGCCTTTGAAATGAAATCCCAAACATGTTAATAGAATTGCTGAGTAGAACTGAGAGTTGAGAACAAGAAGAGTAAAAACAAACCAACCAAAAAAACCTGACACAAAATGTTCAAAAAACCCAACAATAAGGAAAAGATCTGAATGATCAACACATGGAACACTAGCAAGAATTGACTAGCTTACTCTTCACACAGCCATTGATTTTAATGTAATATTTTAACTCTGGGCACTCATTGCCAGCTCTTTTCTTTTTCTGAAATGGTTTCAATTCAATGGGAGGGGAAAACTATGTTAATGTTAGTTACTGTAATATGAAGAAAAAGAGTAAGTTTCTAAGTTCTGGAGATAAATATATGTCTCTACTATCTTTTCTGTCCCCAGGGTGATGGTGTAATCATGAAGACATATTCTTTTTCATTAACAGTGTCTTGTCCCCATGGATGCCTGCTGCCAGTACTGGGAAGGTCAGTGTAGCACTGTAATGCCTGCACTTGCTGTATGTGGGAGACCCTTCCTAGTTTTCACTTTGCCACAGGACTGTGTGTTACCTGCACTTGTTTGTGATGCTTTTTAAACTACATGTCTTAAGTGCAAGATCAGGATTTCATTCCTGGCCCAGCAAGTCCCTCTGAATCTTTCCAGTGCTAGTCAGAGCTTGAAAAGACAATTTTTTCCACTAAGAAGTTCCTGTCTGCAATTCCACCATCATTTATCTTCAATTAATATCCTGTTAGTGCAGGCAGTTGCAATATGTTGCAATATCCAGAGACCACGGAATGCTTCCCTTTTTTCTCAGTAGAACACTTACTTGCTTTGGAAAAGGCATTCTGCATATCTGACACAAAGAACAGCTGTTTCTCTTCATTAATCAATTATTTAATCAATAAGTATGTGATATGCCAAGGAGTTCCAAATGCAAGGTGGACACAACGTGCACACATGGTTCTGAGACACTTCATTGCTTGTGCCTGTGTGGCTCTGGCTTTTCAGAGCCTGGTTTGACAGACACTGAGCCAAATTCTGTATTACCAGACAATAAGCCAAGGAATAAAACAAATAGAATCCCACAATTTCAGTTCGTGCTCGTCGATCTACCTCTGCTCTTGACATACACAGAATGAGCTGACTGACCTAGTTAAAACTGCCCAATTAACTGAGTGAATGGCACAGTCTGAGGAAAGTGAAAAACAGCAATATTCTAGGGAAAGAGCTGTCAGGGACTCTGCTGAGAGTAGGGAGGATCTCCCTACTTATGATAAAACCAAACTCAAGTTTCTAGTCCTATTATTCCTACTATTTCCTATAGGAAATTTAACAAGGCAGATGAAAAGACCTGCAGTAAAAGGTGCTTCAATTCCATGTGTATGAGAGTGTTTGTACCCATCCCTAAAGAATAACACTTCTTTCTGATGCTATTATAAACCATATTAACTGGAAAACAAAATAGCAAAAACATATAGATTTTAAAGAATATTTATTTGACTAAGAAAATACAAACTTTTCCAGCCATATGCTTAAAAGCATATTTGCCGTATGGTGTCACCTTCTGTGTTACCTGGAAAACAAATAAATTTCCATTCTCTTTCCCATTATTATCCATAGGAACATAAAGGTGTGACTTGAAGACAGCAGAGGAAAAAATAGTGAAAATACATAAATAATAACAACACACTGATTCAAGAGACTGGACCAAATTTAATTATACTGATTTTGTTTGACAGAAGCTCTACAAAGGCAGCAGAACACTGTCGACTTAGCAGAACATATTAAAGCACAGCCTCTCTCATCACATCAGCCAAGTTTCCCTTCTCTGTTCCTGTTAACTGCTTTTGTGCTCCTCAATATTTACAGGCCCTCGAGGAAAGGCCTGAGCACGACACATTAATGAAGAGATTCAGAGCAATCTTAGTGTCTCGTTCTCTTGATGAAATGGCCATAAACTGCAAAGGAATATTTACTATTCACGATTTGGGCAAAATGACAGACTGCACAGGGGACAAAACAAAAGCCCCAGCTTAAAAAAAAAAATCTGGTGTAGCCCCTCTTTTCTGCTATTAGAATTCTGTGGCCAAAGCAAATTAGCAGCATCAGTGCCATGTCACTCAGTCCTGTCTGGTGGTCAAAGGACATGGCAGGATTTACTTATTACCAGGCATGAATGATGCAGCATTTATGACTGTGCTTAACTATTATTATAGTGAAAGGTTGTACAATATTTCCCACTGATACTGTTATCAAATAAGCAATTAAGAAGTAAGGTTTAGAGTAATTGCTTTTGACCAGCTGCAAAAGTAAACATAGCTAGTGGAATCATAATTCTTCAGCAAGGGACATGCTTTGATGCTACTCAGGTAAAGCATTTTCTCCTATTTCAATCTCTCTTAAAAAAAAAAAAAATCTAACCCATAGAAATTTATATATGCGAATGGCAAGTTCATTTTTGATTTACCACATTTGCCTAGCCCAATTATTAATTATTTTAGGACAAATTCATGCCACTACTGCAGTGTGTGCTGTATGGGTTGTTTTGGATTTTTTTTCAAGCAAATGAGTCTGTGAGTGGAATGGATTTTTCCAGAGATTCTGAAAACAAGAGAACTGGAAACCAGGTGTAAATCACAAGCTATAATTTCTTCCAGCTGCTACAAACCTATAAAATAGGCTATACATCTGATCTCCAGACAGATGCTTTGGTTCCCTGCAAGTCCTTGTATAAGATGCCCATAGGTGAACAAATAAAAAGATTTGCATTCCAGACCATATATCAAGACCTAAATAAGTCTCTAAAGTAGCCGAGCTTCAGGCTTCCTCTCCCATCAGGAATGTGTCTGATTTTGCATACCAAAAGGAAAGGGCCTTGCAATATAAATAACACAGTTCCAGCATTTACTGCAGCTTACATAGATTAATCCCTTCCTCATGTGTTGCTGAAGTACTTGAAGGGGAGATGTTAGTGACTTCATGCTGCATCCTTGAGATTAGAATATGCAAAACTGAAGCAATCCTCTGCAAGGACAGTCAGTACCTCAAAAGGGAGAGATAGTTTGAAAAGCAGAGCATGTGGCATTTCTGGCAATAAACTAAGTTTTTCTTTTTTCTCCACAATACCTAATTAAATCCTCTCTGTTGATAAGGGAAGCCTTATTTCTAGGGCCCTCCACAAACAATTAGAGTCCACTGAGTGAGTGATCAGAAGGCTTTATTTTTAGAATTGATATTTAGATTAGATATTAATAAAAAAGGAAGACAGAAAGAAGGAGAGACGTCCCTCCAGCCTGCTCAGCTGCTGGAATCCTCTGTCTCTTGTGAACAGACAGTCCCAGAGTGTGTACAGCACAAACTATGAAAAACAATCCCAAACCATAAATTTTTCTCTTTGGCCAAAGAGATAACATTATAATATTTACAATTTTTTCAACCTGAAAATAACTGCGACAAATTCAGTGCTGTGAGAATCAGTGAGGCATAAAGATGCCTAAAGAAATCCTTTCAGGGTTAGCAACACCTCTCTTACTTTTTTTCTTTTTTTTTTCAGCCCTTACCTCTACCAGAAAATAGCAGAAAAATGAGAAAAATAAGAATGCCTATAACTTTAAACAGGAGAAGAATCTAACACAAAACAAGGGTCTTGTCCCCAGTTCTCATTTCTCAAGAGAAATTACTGGTAAAGGACAGTAGAGGAGAATGAGAGTAAGCTATATATCCTGGAATGTGAAATTTCAAAATTGCTATAGAAAATTGTTAATGTGATCCTTAACTTCGAGGTTCTGCAGTGTTGTGGTTGATTCAGTAGTTACAGGTAGGACAAACCAGTAATTTTACAAAGTTTTAGGAATGTTTCTTAATATGAAGTCTGTGACTAAAACTAAACTCCAGAAGAAACAAGATCATTAAAGTAATTATGAATGCTTAGTGAATTTTGCTGTCCTCTGATGATGCGGCATGGTGGTTAGTGAGCCATGCACTGTGCCTGTCCTGGGATGTGTCCTTTACTCGGTGGTCTGGTGCAGCTTCTCAAGCTGCTGACAGGCACACAGCTACACTTGTGCAGGTAAAAGCACATGAACATACCTATGCTAGGATAGAGTTCAGTGTTGATCAGAGACAAAGAGATGGGAGGGGGTTCTTGCATGGAAATCCACAGTATTTATTCTGCAAGGGATCTGGATACAAAAAGCCACAGAACAATGAGTGTCCAGGGGTTTTATCCAGGGGTATAAACCAGTGGGAAGAGCGCAAAGGGGAGGAGTAAAGGCAGTGTTGGGGTACACAGTCTAATGGGAGTACAAGGGAGAAGTGGCTGAAAGGGGATACCTGACCAAGAATGTGGGGCTGTTCTAGAGTGAGGTACAGGTTTTGTGCAGGGGCTACAAAATGTTATGGAGAAAAGCCTATGCCTCACTATAGCCTGGGGGGAGGTTACCTTGAACCTCTGAGCTGTCCCTCCAGCGGCTTGCTGCTTCAGGGGATGCAGTCTTTCTGGTGGTCCCAGCTCCAGGCTGGGCCACTACAACACGCTGACTTTGATGTGAGATTCCTCAGGCACAACTTAGCCCAAATGAGTTTCCTGTACAATGTATTTTCTTCATGGATACCCACTTGATTAAAAATCAAGGTGGGTTTCAACAAAACCTTTTCTACTCTCAAAGATCAAAATATTGTCAAGATTATCCCTTTGCCTTTCTTATCAATTATGAAAATCAACAGAAGGGGAAAGTGTTATTTATGAAATAAATAGCTTTTAAGTATATAAAACCTATGTGGCATATA
Source organism: Erpornis zantholeuca (assembly GCA_013400515.1). Classification (NCBI taxonomy): domain Eukaryota; kingdom Metazoa; phylum Chordata; class Aves; order Passeriformes; family Timaliidae; genus Erpornis; species Erpornis zantholeuca. The sequence goes on along the minus strand of VZTN01022805.1, from coordinate 61,941 downwards.
AATTTTACAATACTTATACATTCAATACATTCTTCACAATTGCTATATTAAATTAAAATGCTAATCTCCATCTGCAGACAAATTCTCCAGGTACTTTGGATTTCTTCATATCAAATAGCCTGCAGGTGTGCAAATAAGCATTCATTGTCCATACAAGATGTCAATGTCGAATTAAAATTAAAATTTTAAAGGGCATGCTCTTGAAGGTCTTGTTGATTTTCTGTACAGCACATTGCTGCTCTTCACTGTCTGCATGGAACAAAAAGATGTATTGACAGAAACTGGCGAAACACATAATACAATTACTACCAGTAAATCAGACTTTACATAGAAGAATAATGAAAGCCTTAAATAAGACCCAAAGATTGCCATTACCTTCTCAAGCACCCAAAGGAGCTAAAAGTTGTTTCTTTGTCTACCTTATCTTGTTATGAAAAATGACAGAACAATTAGTACCTAGCTCATGTACTCAATTAAGAGGATGACTGTTACCATGGACAGCTGGATAAGCTGCATCAGTCTGGATCTTCCTCTTCTGAGAGACCAGTCCTACAGAATCCCCTATCAATTATTATTTATGACAATTCCAATGTTTAAAATAGCAGCACCCCCGATATAAATACTTGCAGAGGGACGAGACTGCTTTAATACAGCATCAGTTAACTAAGAGCAGGAAAATCACTGTTACTTATTTTCTAAATAAGTAATGAGCAAAGTTTGGCAAAGCCAAGGAATACAGTAGCCTAGGAGAAGAGCTCTCTTCTCCATGCTTAATAGAGAAAATCTAGTCACATTTCCCCCTAAGGCTACATTATAGATTGGAGTCACAGTTTCTTCCTTATAAAGAGATTAAAAACATAAAGATTTCTGAGCAAGTGTTGAACCAAAACATGTAACAGCTTGTGGATACACAAATAGGAATCTCTTTAAAATTCTAGAAATATCCCTCCTTTTCCATCTTACAGAAAGAAACTCTTGTTTATAATACACATTAGTGAAAGTTGCATCCAGATACCATGAGGGACCATGGTCTCAAGTGTCAATGTGGATATAAAAGACACTGCTACACCTAAGACAGTCTTTACAATACAAATAACTGACATAGACATATGCATGACTTTCCAAATACAGATTCAGCACTGAGGGTGCTGATGAGGAGCTACTTTATAAAACAATAGAACCTGCAGGGTTGTTTTTTCTACTTTCCGTCGTCTTTTGCAGGTCTCGAATCAGGAATTTCTACTTATTCTTTATTTTTGACTGGCTGTAGAGATTAAGCACAACAAGTTAAAAAGAAGACTGATGAATTTTACAATTAATTTGGAATTAGAACAATTTAACTACCTGTATTTCGGAGCTCACTTGTGTCATAGTATGAGACTCATATGTTTGTGAGTGAGGAGGTCATGGTTTACATAAAAGCATGGCCTTTTCACTTGTACTAGTGTCTTTTTAAAATCATTTTCATGCTCCACATGGCAAAGAGAAATGCTGTTACCATCACAGAAGTTTGTCTTCAAGTGTAATATAGGGATTTTGAAACCATCCCACATAGTAGTTAAAGGAAAAAAAAAAATTCCACAACAATGAGAAACCATTATCACCATTATAAAAGTGTAAAATTCTGTTCTGGAGGTTAGGGAAGTGACAAGCACCAAAGCCTGCTCATTTTTGTTACAAGGAGGCTGTTTCAAAATTGGCTCCATCAGTATAAAATACTAAAGAGACACATTCAATAAAAATGCAGTTATGGTGTTAAGTTTTGTATAGCAGCTGCTCCAATGTGCAGTAAACACAATTATGGTATCAAGAGGCATTAATGCTTTTTGCAATAGTGAGACTAAAAGTAAGTAATCAAAAGGCAATATGGTGGCTGTACTAGTTTGAAAGCAAACCAGGAATTTTTTGCGGGCCATGCCCTCGTTGGGATTGGAGCCCTTGGCTCCTGTCCTTGTTTTTTGTATTTGAGATTCTCTTTCTTTAGTTCTTTACATTGAAAAGAACGAAGCAAGACATCTTTTTTGCTGTTTCAGGAATGGTTTATTTTTCTTATTAAGAGCTTGGAGGCTGAGGCAGCGTCCTCCAAGGCCACTAGGGCAGAGAAGCAATGGCTGCTAATCAGCCACTACCTTTTATATTTTACTAAGAACCATTCAAGAAGTAATACGTATTTTATTTTGTTTCCAACACCAGTAAATTCTCATCTTATTGATATGTCTTCTCCACACTAACTTTTTTCTACCAACGAACACNTTTGTTTCCAACACCAGTAAATTCTCATCTTATTGATATGTCTTCTCCACACTAACTTTTTTCTACCAACGAACACACCACAGGAACTGGTGTCAGAGAAGAAAGGAAGAGAAAGAGAAGATAGAAAGAGAAAAAAGAAGGAGAAACCACACCCCAAGGCATCTATCTTGTGTCTATATAATACATAGAACAAAATCTAAACTTATAACTAAACTCTCTGTGACGCAAAAACAAAAAGCCTTTCTCACTTCTTGGGTGTTCATCCAGGATTGAGGGCAAATTCTTCCAAGGGCTCAAATCAACATCCAAGCCATCCTTGGGTGCCCTGGAGGGAAGAAAGAGAGGTTTCCTGGCCTCCCTTGACTCCAACAAGAATTATAATTTAATAGGGAAAATTAAGATAGAGGCAATAATAATGACACTGACAGAGTCAGAGTACAACCTGACACCCCGTCAGTCAGCAGTCAGACTAAATGGTGGCTGCAATCCTGTTGAAGCCATAGATGTGGTTCTGCTGAAGTGGTGACCCTGTAGAAGGGTCTGATCTTCACCTGAAGGTCCCATGGTGGTTCTTGTCCACTAGGAATCCAGTAGCTAAGGGCTGAGTGTGGTGTTCCAAACCTCAGATTATATGAAGTTAGGAATTCTCGGTTCCTCCCCCTGGACGGAGCATCTCACAATGGGATGATGTAATTTTATGAGTCATACAGTGAGGCTTGATAGCCCATTAACAGAAGATATTTCCCAGAGGGAGTTATCAGAGATGTGTCATGGAAGAGATAAAGAACATTGCCCCACCTGGTTTTAATACCTTATGAAGATAGTGACTGAATACATACTTTTGGTTACATCTTACATTGTAACCTAAGACAGTGGCACATAATAGATTCTGGCTACTCGCCACCATGAGCAAGAATGGAGTTCATGGAAAGAATAATAATAATTACACAGTTGTTTTTCTTTTTTTTCACTGCAGTGGAACTTTTCATCCCCTATTTACACAACAAGTATTGGGTCAATGAGCATTTGAGAATCTTCTTTTTTCCCCCTGGAAAATATACATGCAAATACAAAACTAAAGGACAGATTTCATGTCAGCCAAAAATGAATACAAATATTTCTGCTCTCCTTCTTATAAGGGTAATAATTCTAGGCATTGTATTTCTATTGCATAAACAAATAAATAGTGACAAGTGCTATCAGAAAATGCCACAATGACTTGACTGGAAGAAGGTCTAGGCAGGCAAATCTAGCAAGTGCTCTGAAGACAGCCTTTTAATGAAACTAATTTCTTGTTTATAAATTAGAATGATCGGTTATTAGGCTTTCTGTGATAAAAATAATGCTACCCAACTAGTCAACCAAAGTGATGAGCCATGTAGGACAAGTGAGATTATATATTTTCCTAATTTCAGTTTGGAAATCTGAAAAAAAATTTTGTCAACTAGCAGTTGGATTTTTGTCCTGCATAGATCTGCAGTCATGTAATCTAGCCATGACATTCAGGGCAATGCTGCCTTGGAAGTTACTTAAAAAGGAAAGAACTCCATATTCTCTGTGCAAACCCTTTTACGTCTGTTTTTCCCTTGTCCTCATTACTTCTTAGCACTTATATGCTTCACTGAAGTACTGTGTACCTGGCTGAAGGACTGCAAAACATTCCAGGAAACAGAATGGGTGATAAGAAAAAAGAGTCTATAGCCTTATCTGAACCTTTCTGCAACTTTGTCTTCTCTGTTAGATTATCTTCTACCACTTTGTCTTGGGTTACAATGAAACATGTAACCAAAAGTATATTTTCTATTAACATGTACATAAAATGTTAAAATAGCTGGAGAAGTGTTCTTTATCTTCTGCACAATTCAGCTCTGATAACCGCTTCCCGGTGGCTATCTCCACTAGTGGGTCATCAAGGTCTCACAGAACAACTCACTGAATTATATCATCCCACTGTGAAATGCCCTGCCCAGGGGGAGGAGCCAAACATTCCTACCTTTATATAATCTGAGGCTTGGAACACCATGAGAGCACTACCACTGTACACTCTGGATCCCCAGAGGACAAGAGTTCAATAACCATCACTGCACCTCCAGAGAAGGACCAAATGTTTCCACAGCATCACCGCTTCTACAAAACTATATCCATCATTCCAACAGGATAGCCACCATTTAATCGGACTGCTACCACCACCCAAACCAACAGGGTGTTATCTGACTTTTGTCAGTTTAAGACAGTGTTTCTGTACTACTGCCTTCATTTTAATTTTCCTATTAAATTGTAGTTCTGACTTGCAATCTCTCGCAAGATATTTGTGTGGAGTTAATTACTCTGGCTGGTTTGCCCTCAAACTAGCACACACTTATGCAGCCTACAACTGCCCTGAGCTTCCCTTCTGTGCAACTTTTGTAAAGTCAAGCTCCACTTACAGCTTTTCAAGTTTCTTTTCCTTTTAATTGCTTTCCTCATGTTGACATGATGACCTGTCCTGGGTTGAAGTATATTCTGTTACCATCTTCATGAGCTGTTGGAACCAGGTGTTGTTTTCCTTGCCTACTCCCCCTGGGCTATCTGCTGTTAATGGGCCATCAGTGCCTGGTCCCATGACTCAGAGATAACTCCCCCCTGGACTACCTCCTGTTAATGGCCCATCAGTGCCTTATCTCATGACTCACCATCCCACTGTGAGATGCTCCGCCCAGAGGGAGGAACCAACTATTCCATCATGGATATAAGCTGAAATCCTGAACACCACACTAGCACTTGCCTACTGGACTCCCAGAGGAAAAGAGCTACTGCCGGATTTCCAGACCTTTCTTTCTACAGGATCCCCGTGTCAACAGAACTGCTTCGCTTGGATTGCCTCCACCATTAGAGTGTCAGGTTGTATTTCTGACTTTTGTCAGTATCCTTGTATTACTGTCTTTATTTATTTCTTTCTTTTAATTTTCTTCCATTAAATTATAATTCTGACTTGCGATCTCCCACTGGTTTGATTTCAAACTAGCACATGACCTCATTCCTATTCTCTTACTCAAGGGACATGCCCTTGGTGTCTCTCAAAACCACTCAAGCTGTTCCATTGCATATTGTGGAAAAAATCACTTTACTGTCCAGTGATACTTAAAATAAGTTTTAAAAATTTTCTAGAGATTTTCTAGAATCCCATATCTCTTCTCACTTTCAGTAAATGGAATTTACAAGAGCACTAGGAAATGGTTTTTAAGGGACAAGTGTAATGATAGATTTTTATTTTGCCCCAGGGCTTCCCGACATTTTTGTGCTTTTAATGGTCAGCACCATTATTTTCCTCTTTTTTATAATACATTAATCTTTATTTAAAATGTTATAGTTTAAAAAGATTTTACATTATTGATTTTCTTTTTCAAAAATACCTTTCTCGATACATTCAATAATAATGCTCCAAGTTCTACCCAGTCAGATAATTTAAATGAGGACATCTGGACTGAGTATACAAGGTTTGTCTCATTCTCTTTATCCTTCATCAACTCATGAAAAAAATCTTAAAAATTAGCATAAAAAAAACCCCTGTGACAGAGGGTTGTGTCAGAAATTCCTGCTGTGGTAATTCACCTGAACAAACAATGACTAGAATTTTTTTTTTCATATAGTATTTTTTATGTACAAGGTGTTCCAAATTGATTTATGAAGTACCAAGTTATAAAACAGCCTGGCAGAGCAGATATTGTGAACAGAAAGATACATTATATGCTTCTAAAGGCTCCAGTATATCTTGAAAATTGGAAATGGGAAACTAGCTGCTAAGATGGAAATGCTCAGGTTGACTTGGAAAATGAGTTAAAATAGCAGAGAACATTACCAAAGGACTACAACAAGGTCTGGTGGATGAAGGATCACCCAAATGTCAGGAGAGGAATACAAGAGGAATGTTTAGTTTTACTATTTGCCCAATTACCACATTATGTTGACTGATAAGCCATATTCTACTGAACCATCAGACCTTGAATAAATACCATTAGGATGGTAATGTGAGCCTTGCAGTAGTGCCAAGGGGTTCATCAGTCTCAGCCTGTCCTGGGAGACCAGGAGAGGCTCCTAAGTCCATTCTGACTACAGACAATTGCTCTCAGTGACACTTCAGGGAAGTCTGTGCCTAACCCGCAGAGAGCTTACTCTTGCCAGAGAATACTCAATATAAATTAATAACAGTGATGATAAAATCCATGCTTCCCACCAAAACCAAACTTCCTTAGAACTCTGCTCAGACCTGTCATAAGGAAAAAGCAGTGTGCTCATTAATCTTGGTACATACACACACAATCTCCCACACTGTTTTTAATCGTCTTTCAATCCTAGACCTTGAAACATGGAAACAAGAGCATGCAGCTGTAATAAAAGAGGCTTTGATCTTTAAAATGAAAGAGTCATTCGTTTATTTTAAAAACAGTGAGAGCCGAAGCCCGGGAGTAGCCCAGGCTCCACTCGACAAGCCAGAGTTACAAAAACGCTACAGTGTACACACTGGGTGCTCCCTCAGATACAAGCTCCTCAGGAGACCCCAGGGCAGGGCCCCGGCACAGTCTTTATACCCTATGTGGGTCCGGGATTGGTCTTTCCAAGTCCCCCCTTCTAGTGGCTCGTTTCTAGGGGTTCGATTGGCTCCCTGTCCAGTCCATTTAAAGTGCGTCGAAGGATTGGTCATACGTCCAGCGATTGATCCGCTCTCCTGGCCAATGGTCTTCCAAGTTGTTGATATAATTTTATTTTGCATCACCCCATTGAATCTTCTAGAAAGTTCTCCCTCTTTCCACTAGTCCATCTTCTTCCATTTACATCCCCACCTAGTGGTTACACTATAACATTACAACTGTATAAATATGCAATGGAAATTCCTCCTAATTAACTTATTAACTTATCAATTAGCATTACATTCGGGACATTAATTTCATTTATAACAGACTTCAACATTACATTCGGAACATCAATTTCATTTATAACAGCAGCCACGTGTTTGAGATGTGACCATAGGTGGTAGTTCCAAACCAAAAGCCTGTCTCTATTTTGAATTACCAGTCAGAGATCTTTCAGAAATGACATGTCAGAAATCAGCTACTCTCAAGTTTAATCCTTTCTGAAGGTCACACAGTGACAGGCATGGAGCAAACAGCAGGAATGTTCAGCAACCAGACACCCCCTGCTGACCCCTGGATCTTTCTGCACTATCTTTCCCAAGCCTTCCTGGCTGGCCCCAGTCAGGAGCCAAACACACCTCTCGGACTGCTATCCACAGATCTGGATAGGAGTTCTGCCCTCCCAGCCCACTCCACAATGTGGAAGTCCCTATGCTAGGAAAACAGAAGCTGAAAAGCCATTACTAAAATGGACATCATAAAACAACAGGTTTAAGAAATTCTGAAAGTAATTTTTTTTCAATTTTTAGATAATCATTCCCAAATGCATGGTGTGTTATAGAGAAAAAAATCAGCTAAAATAAAAACAGAATCAAATAAGGAAATGTGATAAAACAGATAAACCCCCATTTATTAAAGTCAATTTTTGTAAACGAAATTTGTTTCATCTTCCATAAATTGGACTTTCAGCATTTAAAAAATCCCCTTTCTTCGCTTAAAATAAAGATGTACAATAAGACTGTGTGCCAGTTTTAGACAAATTCACGGAAATGCTCTGAAAGGAACGTCTCCTCAAAAGAAGGCAGATTACAGCCAGGTTCAGAAAAAAAAATATTTCCTCAGAGGAAAGTGAAAGAGAAAAAACTATTTATTTAACAAACACACGGGAAAAGAATAATGATGCTAAATGATAAAACCTCTCACTGTGGAGAGAAACCTGGAAGATTTTAGAGTCCTTCTGTGGTTGCGGTCTCTCTCCTCCTCCTCGGAGCTGGGGTTTCGGCACAGGGCTCTCCGGGCCTTGGTGGAAGGTGGTTATCCCAGTGAGTTCTGGTATTGTTGAACAGTACAGAACAGAAGAAGGAAAAACCAAAGCAGCAGGAAAACAAAGTTTAACTTTCCATCTCTCTCCGAAGAAAACAGAACCGAGAGCTGGCTGGAAAGCAAGGATGGGTGCTTCCTCCCACTCCCTGAAGCAGCAGCAGCCGCAGCTCTCTCCCCAGAGCAGAAGAACACAGAGAAGAGTAGCCAGAGTGACCTTGGAGCCCAAAACTGCTTTGAAAAAGTTTGTCTGGCTCTTTTTTGACTTTCTGTGCCCCTCTCGGGCTCAGTTTAAAGGCACAGAAAAGCACAGGAATCATATCTGGGTGATATGGGATACACATCATAAAGTCACCCCAAGACAGACTGCAAATGGAAAACTTTTCACAGGAGGGGAAATTTCTGTTCTGATCCAAGTGGTTGAAAAAGTGATTAAAACCTGCAGAGTTCCACAGCTGTAGCTGAAACAAACTCTCAAATGTGAAGGTTATTTTATGAAGAGTAATTAATAATCTAAGTGGATGTACAGGTCTCTCACTTGATCTTTGTCATAAGAAATCACGGATGAAAAGAGCATCCCTGCATTTTGTTGCAAGGTATTCTTCCCTCCTTGCAATCATTTGTCGTTCAGATAAAATAAGTGCAGGGGTTTTTATCACATTGCTGGGGTTTTAGAAGTTCCCCTTTCTTTATTTATTTTTTTTCCCTCTTAAAGGAATTTTTCCCATACTTTGTTGCTAAGGAACAAATTGCTGGGTACTTGAGAGAGATAAAAGGACCTGGCCACAAGGGGAGGAGTCCAGCTCTCTTTTTGACTGGAGTTTTCTCATTGGGCAGATGCCACGAGATTGGAACTGGCAAAAAGGAGCTGGGTACACTCCAGCTCTTGTTCTCTGGCATCCAGAGAGAGAGGCTGTGCTGCCCTGCTGCTCCTCTGCTGCTGCTGCTACTTCTGCTGCTGCTGTTGTGAGTCTTCACTACACTGTAGCCCTGGCATCTCCTGCTTGCCAATACATCCCAGGCTCCCGCTGCAGCTCTGGAGTTTGATACATCTCATCTACAGCCCGGGATTTGGGTCCGTCCCCGCTGTTCCAGCCTGCTGTCCCCGAGGGTCCTGCCGGGGCCCCGGGCCCGGCTGCCCCAGGGCTTTGTGCAGCAGCTCTCGGCCGCCATCACCGCCTGGTGCCGAGCTCGCTCCCAGCGCCCCCTGCAGCCGCGGGGGAACATCGCACCCGCCCCGCTCAGCGGGAGCCGCCAGCGCCCCTGCTGGCCGTGAGCGGCACTGCAGCGCAGGGGAAAGGGCCTGAGAGCCCAGAGAGGCTGCACTGGGCTCTGTCCTGTTTGTTATCGCTGCATTAGCTACTGCTGCTGCTTTGCCTTGTTATATATACATATTAGCAAAGAACTGCTATTCCTACTCCTCATATCTTTGCCTGAAAGCCCCTTAATTTCAAAATTACAATAGTTCGGAGGGAAGGGGGTTGCATGCTCCATTCCAAGGGAGGCTCCTGCCTTCCTCAGCAGACACCTGTCTTTCAAACCAAGACAAACATCAAAGAGCAAACAAGTCAATTGGAAAAAAGCATTGCAGCAGCTGAATAAGAAGGAGCTTGTTAGAAACAGCCATTGCAACAAATTTTTACTGTAAGATCAGGTTATCAATCCAGAAATGTTTATTTCATGACATAATTCTTTTTCTATTAATGTAGTTTTGCTAAGTGCAAATTAAGCATAGAGTAATAGAGATATTTAAAATATATTTTCCTGTTTACTGAAATTAAATGCCAAAAGCAAGCTGTATTTTGTAAATACTCCCAGTAGTCATCAGTACAAAGACAAAACCCTGCTGAATTGCCCAGAAAAACACTGTATTAAAATTAATTAAAAGAAAATGTTAACTTTCTTTTTCCTTAAAAAAGCCCCCAAACCCAAAACTTTTGAGTGTATTGCTCATGGTTAAGCCTACAGAAGTAAGTAGGATATTGAACTCAAAGTGAAAAAAATAGGGTTTTCTAAGAAAAGAAATGTCAATGTTCAAGCTTCTAAACAGCATTCCAGGCTCTCCAGTATTGCAGGAGAAGGGATTAAAAATGTTTTTAAAAGACTCTAGTAAAGTTTGAATCTTTAGCTTTCCTAGTTGGGATCTTATTACTGTGCTCTCAGACAATGAAGGTTTTGGGAACATCATCTCAAAAAATTAATATTTTCCTAGATAAAAAGTCAAGAAGCACCAGCCTGTGTGATTTAAGTACTCTTTGTGCTGGGAGATACTAAGAAACATCTGAAATAGTCACTGCCTTTTAGGTTGGACAGGTGGCAGCACTGAATTATCAGATGATTATGGCAGCCTGTGCCATTTGTTTGGTAATTTATTTTCAGTTTTAAATATTCATTGTACACAAGTGTAATCTCAAAGGTATGCTTTCACTTTTTCTTATTTATTGGAGTCAGCAGAGCATCATAGTCTCAAAGAAGATGACCACCACATATGCCAGCGTGATTCTGAGGTTGTTCTTACTGTTCTGTCTGCAGATGGGAGCTCCCTCAGCCTGTATGTTGAGCTCAGATGTGACTCTGCTCCAAAGCAGAAAGCTGTGTAGCTGTGGTTAAAAGCACTGAGCCCAAGCTAACGAGCCCCTTGGAGACATGGGATTTAATGGCCTGGCCTTACTGCCTCTGCCTCACACAGCACTTGTGTTGAGTGGGTGGAGCACAGCCTGCCAGGAAAAGCGTATCTGCATCCCTGTAATGAGCCTGCACTGTTGTTTCCACAGGGAAATGAACTCCCAAATCACACAAGTATCCCTGATAAATCTGCTCAGATTTCCTAGCTCAGGACTGACTGAAAACCACTGGCAAATCTGGCAGCTCAGCAGGTCACATCCCTGAGCCGTCTGCCTGAGTCCTCTGCCAGAGGTCACCACTTCTGGTCACAGCACATGTGCCCAGGCACATACCTCATGATCTTGATGGCATGGCTCACAGCCAGCTCAGCCAGGACACTGCTCTGGGGCACTGACCTAAACCTGCTGGCTACTCTGCATGGCAGCCACCCAGGGCTGAGATGGCAACTTCTAAAACTCCTCCAACAAGACCCACTTGCACTCACCTGGCAAGAACAACTGCAAAACTGTGTACAGCAAAGTGATAAATAAGCTGTGTGCTTGAATTATGTCTATACTGGTCACTGTGGACAGCACTGAGGATCCGAACAGGACCTTCAGAAACCCACACACTCCTTGAAGAGCATCTTGTGCACAAACCACAGCAACTTTGAGACTCGCATTCCCTTAAAACTGACTCAAAAAATAGAATTGCTGCTAACTAAAACAGCAAAGAAAATAAACTACACGGTACAAGAACTTTAGCTATTTGGTATTTTAGTCTTGGAGGTACATAAACCCACTAATCAGTTCATGAAACAGTATTGACTAGAAAGTTCAAGATGTAAAGGCTGGTCTTCTTGCAAAGTCAAGCCCTGCAATAAACCTCTGTCCAGATTACACTACCAAAGACATCTTTAACACTTTATTAAATGAGCCAATTTGCTTGCTATTGCTCTGATCACTACCAACAACATGCCGGCAATAAACACTGACAAAAGCTCAGGACTAGACCACTGCTACAATACTGCTTTTCTTTATTTAGTCACCACATGCAATTTTTTCTTGCAGATCCTGTGTCTCCTGAGATTATCATAATACAAAGATGTAAGAAAGAAAACATGCTTCTTTTCCCAAGTGGTTTTACTTTGACAGCACTTTCTACTCAGTCACTATCAGTGCTTTTCTTGTATTCTCACTTTTTGTGTCTGTATCAACTTATTTAATTTCCTGGCACTATCACAGCACTGGTGGGAGTAATAGAGCTGTCACATCACCTACACTTTTTCTGAAGTTTAGGGAAAATGGCGACCGTGCCAGCTGCCAGTCAACTACAGCAGATGCAGTGCAAAGGGAGGATGAAGAAGGGACCACTGCAGGGAAGACCTTCACCTGCCAGTTTCTGTCCTGGACAGGTCTGACACAGGAAAAGAGAAAAGATACCACTCAAAAAGATACCAAAGATGTGCAATTTTGAAGCATGTACAGCACCTGAACCTACCTAGCAATAGGTGAACAGTTTCACTAACGTTTGTAAATGAGTAAGAGTTTTTGACCAGACACCATGCAAGCACAAAGAACAAATGAATGTGGAAAGTCAAACAGTAAAATCTGTCATCCTGCAAAACTACATTAACACTTAGGACATATCATATGATTTATGTACTTTAAGAACTACTTAAGGTCAAGTTACCAGCTGTGAGTACTACAGCTGTTACCCAAAAGTGTTCGAAAACAGTGATTCATGCCCTCAGGTGACAGAAGCTCACACGGTGTGCCAATAAACTAATTAAGAGAGGAGAGGTGTGTGTATCTAGCAGGATATTTGGCCTTAATATCTGTAAAACCTGGCACTCTCTTCTTTATAACCAGAAAAAGAACACCTGACTAGACTGAAGTCAGAGGGTGGTTTGACCTGAAAGAATCCACACACACACAGGCCCACAGTCTACTGACCATGTTGCTCAGAAAGTCACAGAGCTCCCCAAACCTCTCTCTGGCGAATTAAACTCCAGACAAGATAGAAAATCACAGTATTAGCTCTCCACTCTCTGTGCTGGCTGGTTTTATGAACAATTCCTAGCAGACCTGCCTGAACAACTGTTTGGTAAAAATAACATATAAGGAATAATAAAAAAACACCCACCCACACTTGGTGTGGAAAGGCCACTTCTGAGGATCTCACTTATCTTCCAAAGGGTGCCAGTGAAGAACAAAGGAAAGAGGGGAGGGAGAGAGATGAAGCATAGGGAGGGATAGCTTGGGGGAAACATCCCTGCCTGTTCCCTAAAAATATCTTCTGTAAATCCTGATCGTTTGCTGACCAATCCAGAACAGACTATTTACAAGTTCTCTGCAAGACTCAAATCCACAAATTTTAAATAAGAGGCTGTAAAATTCTTTCAGTGTGACAGGAGTATTAACACTGCCCTGTATATGCAAGAACTAACTTCCTGAATTTCTGCTTTTCAAATGTACTTTAAACTATTCTAGGCTAAAATATGTATGCTACATGGTCAGGCAAACCTCCAGCTGCATAGAAATGAAATATTACTGAAAGAGGTTGTTTACAAGAGCCACCTGGAGCAGCTAATACATATTATAATATGCTAAGGTCTGACAGTCCCATATCAGTTGCAATTAAAAATGCAGTAGCTCTAAGAATGAGGCAAAATAAATTAAATTCTCTTTATTCAGGAAGTAACTAAAACAAGAGGCAGGAAAGTAAGATAATATCTGTGGTAAAAGGTAACAATTGGTAATGGACAGGCTGCAGGCAGCAAAATATGCGTGTTGACAGCACCCCGGAGAATGCTATAGAAAACACCCAGATTTCTTTAACTGGTTCTTTCTTACATTATTTGATCCAGGTACATAAACTCTATTAAAACAATGAAAACAGCCTCCTTGGGTTTACTGATTACATAAAGTTTAGTTCAAAATGAAACTCTGGTTGCCTAGCAAAGACTCTCCACTCTTCCAGAGAATTTTTCCGAGGATGGTACAAACTGACAAAAGCCCAGCCTGCACACAGAGAGGCAGCCCCAAGTCTGACCCTTTGAACAACTGGGCTCACTCTATCAAGATATCTACTCAAATAATTACAAAGCTCACTAAAAGCAAGAATAGGGCTAAAACATTGTGTTGACTGGTTTATTCAGACTGATGCTGCACATAGCTCAAGGCAGGAATAAAAGTGGCACAGCCAAAGAACAAACAGCACATGAGCTATTGTGCAAATGTAAAGGTGGTACTCTTTATTTACCTGTGTACAGTACCTGCAGAATCTCACCTTCCTCTGCCAGCTTTTGTCAACTGAGAATGCTGGATTATTGTCAGTTTTGCAGTTGATTCAGAAACTACTTAAAGCATGTTGCCAGAGTGACTGAGAACACATGGAATTCGATAACCTCAAATTTGGGCACTTGCTTAGAGGGTTCAGCCTGCAATACCACATGGGAGAAAAATCTGTCCAAGTGCAGAGTAACTCAAGGGTGTTTGTAATCAGAGGTGTGGAAGGGCAGGAGAGTGAGCGCGGGCTGCTGAACCTGAGGTTGGCACAAGCTGAGGAAGGGAGAACAGGCAACCCCAGAACAATGTTATTTAAACATGAGTGCATTTCTGAAACAGGGAGGAGTTCAACAAAAAATATCACAAAGCCGTAAGTATGCATGCTTGTTAACGAGCAGACAGAACTTTACTCTTCAATAGAACCCAGAGGTCTCTATTGTCTCTATTGTTATGCAATAACGGCAGTATGCCAAAATTACCTCTGTTTCTGAGCAGTGATGGGTAAAGAGACAACAGGGAGTAAGGGCTTGGTCTGGAAAATACACGGGACACAGAGAGAGTTGCAAAAGGATATGGCTATAAGAAACAATTAAAAAATATAGAAGATGGCCCTCATGGTCAGGAAGTTTGGTAGCCTCTGCCCTACAGCTTCACAGTCTGCATTAACTTGTGCTCAGTAGCTCAGGAGCTTAAATCCATGCAATATTTGCAGAGTACTTTATCCATGAAAGGTGGGAAGGACAAGCAACTGAGCTGGTGGTCCAAATTATGCCTCAGAAATACAATAGAATTCAAATATTGGTATGTGTTCCTAGTCCACACCCTTCTAATCCTCCTGAAATTACCATATAAATAGTGTCTCTGTGGATTTAGTCAGTTAGTGATCACTTGCAGGTAAATCCCATTACTGGTCGAACTAACTGGAAGATTGTAAATAGATTAGGAAAATAAAGATAATAGAGTCTCCAACTATTGTGAAAAAGGGTATTCAAAATGAAAACCTTTCAGAAATCTTATCTTAATGACAATATTATTGTGCATATGCACAAAATATAGCATTAAGGTTCTTCCCTTTCTGAAATAAATTACTATTAGCCATTACAACCATCCCCCACCCACAAAGTCAATACTCAGGCATGAGTCTGACAGAGATTGATTCCTCAACTTGTCTAATTGGTCTGAGGGTATAGAAAATTAACTGGATCCTGCTCTGCCTGAGCTAGCAGCTTTTCTCTTTCCTAGGAACAGAAAACAAGGAAGATTACATAGTACTTATTGTTATGTCATTCTCGCTAGAAAAAATTATAAATAGTTTTCTCTGCCAGGGTAATTATTTCTTTTGCATAGAAGCTTATAATTTTTGTTTTGTTTGTTTGATAATTGTTTTTCCTGTTGCTTGTTTTAATTTTTTATTTTCTAAAAGCTTTTTTCAAAGCCTGGAATTAAGGAGGTTATTGCTTTGGAATAGAGAATGGTGAAGGATGATTCAGAATGCTCACAGAGGTAAATGCAAACACATCTTTGCTTGTCTCAAAGTTCACACAAACAGCCCTGCAGTGAAATTGGTGAGGACAGAAACATGCAGGGTAGTGATGCACCAGCACTACCAATATACCATTCATCCTTTAGAACTCTTTAGACTCTGTAAGCACTCCATCTTTGCATTATTTTTTTCCCTCATACATCTTTCAGTACACAAACCAGAATCAGCAGGGAGCCTCAGAAATGATGCAATGAGCGGCACCACCAGAACATCATTTCCTGTGGCTGCCTTCCAGTAAAGAGTTTTCAGCAGCCAACACTGGAGCTGAAGTTACTCTGCAGCCTTTGCATTAGTGGGGTCACTTTACACAAAACATGACAAATCTACCTGAAGCTATGACATAAATTACCCCAGGACAGGTCCCCTCAGGGGGCAACAGTTTTCTCTGGGGCAGAGGTTTCCCTCCCTGTTTCCCAAACCAGGCTTTTTTTAAAATATAAACCAGACATAAAGCTCACAAAAGTTCCCAATGCAGTCTTCTCTTCCTTTTTTGTTAATAAAAGAATTATTTTTTTATTCCTGTCTCCTTGAGAGTTCTTTCATTTTCATATTTAAACTTCTCTATTTCTTCCCTGAATCTCCCTGGAAGAACTCTTCTGCAGTCTCCTGTGAAGTAATATAAATATTAGTATTCTGCTGCTAATGCAGCTCCTCTGCTCTCCAGCCACAGCAGAGACCCCTAACGTAATCATTGTCTGCCATCTGCAGCCATAAAATAATCTTTTCTGAACACCCTCATACATTGGCAGTCTGTGGTTTAATGGATTATTCTTTGGAGGAATTCAAGGATGTATCAGAATTGTAAAATAAAACTTTACCAGTCAACAAGGCCACTACTTTATATAAAACCAGAAAAATTCTATTTTTATGCTCCATTTCTTTCCAATATAGATGACTTGTTACTGTAAAAGTCTCTATTTGACCTGTTCTAAAACCCATATATTTTTAAAGACCCTGGAAAAATTTATAAGTCAAATAAGAAATTAATATTAATGTTGCTTTTTTTTTTTTTGGTGGTACTTAATTTTGCAGTTATGTTTACAGTTTCAAGAGGAGTTTATAATTATGCAAATTGCTAAGTAGTCTGCATAATGTACAACATGATTGGGTTCACTGACTGGAAGCTGAAATACATTTGTTTTATGCTGCTTGTATGCTATGCAATTCTTATGCTTTACTGCACTGTACCTGTCTCCAGCAGTATCCTTGTGTTTCTGAATTTACATGCAACCTCAGTACCTTTGCAGACATTTGGATTTCAAGAATTACTTAAATAATTCATGTGTGCCAACTTAACACTTTTGCAAAGCAAAACAACATTTTTATAGTCCCATACTTGTTTTCACCCTTTTGATTATAAGCTAAATTGTTGTCATCATAGTTAAACACTGTTCTAAGATGTGTATATGATATTTGAGTGTTGTTTTATTTTCCAAATAAAATTTCTGTATATATACTCCACTGCTTTAAAGACTGCATACCTCCTTCCTACCATAAATATCCTGTCTGTAGTCACTAATAGACTATAATATAATACTATAATATTTCATTTTCACCTGCTTGTGCAAGGCAGTTCTGTGACTGGCTCTGTCCCAACCTTGTGAATCCTCTCTCCTGTAGTGCTGGTCATCAGTCAGGTTTCCTTGGCTTTGAGACAAAATTAGATCCTGGCTCTTGCCCAAGGCCTGGATGAATGCCCCAAACAGATGTGGTCAGCCCCGATCCACTCTCACTGTATCCCAAGCTTATCACACAGGAGGGGGCTGGGGAGAAAAACTACAAAAGTAGCATCAAGCTAAGCATGTAACCAGTTGGAAAGTTTTACTCACTTCAACATCTACTGCTCACAGAGGTGACAAGACAGCACTCACCCTGTCTTGGGATTTACCAGGGCTGACCAGTGAGAGGTGTTTTCTATTTTCATAGCCTCTCAAAAATCACAACACTGGCTTGTGCAGGTTCTGCACACATATCCCTTGTGCTACAATGACACAATTTTAGTGGCTGATTATTTAGGCCAGTTATTAACTTCAGCCTGTCCTCAGAGCATGAGATGCTATGGAAACTGACAGACTCAAAACCACAGAAGGTCTTGACTCAGTTCTGGTTATGCTTTTATATGGTCTCTGTGGGACAGTAATGTTCAATTAACTTGTATCATTGTCTACAAACTTAATAGAGTTTTATAGCTAAACAAATCTGTGACACTTTTTTCATGCTCTCATGTCTGAGATCAGCTGAAAATGGCTTTTGTTCTGCTGGTGCAGGCCTGTAGTGGGTTAGACCCAGAAAGCCTGGGACCAAGTATGGGAGAGGCTGTGCAATGCCAGGCTTGATTTTCCCATTCTACCCAGCAGTCAGTATAAAACCCACTCTTATTAACCATTTCTGAAAGTGAAAATATTTAATTAGCATCCACCCTTCAAAATAAAGGAAAATATCCTGGAAGATTTTTTTTCCACCTTTTGTCTGCTTTCCACATTACCTATTTTGTTTCTAAATCTGAAAATGGATTTTATAATTTTCTAGTATCCACTTATTGTAAAAAAAAATAATTTGTTTCAACACTTCTTAAGCTCCCTTTTATAATTATAGAAGAAATATAAAACATTCTTCCTCCAGGGAACCCAGCTCACACAGTTAAGAAGAAATTTTCCTTAGAAATAGATAATTTCATAATTAGCCGCTACAGGATTTCTGATGGCTTCCAGCTATTATGGGGGAAAAGATATTTAACCAGCCTGACTCACTGGCCTCAAATAACATCACCATCATTGTGTTCTGACTGGACAGGAGTGGGAAGGACAAAAGCTCTGATAAAAACGCCAGAAACCAACCCAGCCTGCCATTATCATCAATGACTTATTTTTTCCATTTTTTGTTTTCTCTAATGTTTTCATTGAGATTATTCTCAATTTACCCACTGAGTTTATGCTTAATAAATTAAACAACATTTGTACTGGTCAGAACAAGCAATCTTCTACTGGAAGACTATCTGTGTGATCATATGACACTTCTGCTACATATTTGCCAAGTCTAATCATGACCATGCATGTACAAGATATAATAATATGGTGACTACTGTTGTGACATCTGCTGTTTCTTTGTAACACCTCAAAAAACTGCTTTAAAACAATCAGATCTTTCTTGTGCCAAGATGCGTAACTTATCAAAATATGCAAAAGTTTCTTGAAGAAATACACAATTTCACTGAACAAAAACCAAGAGCATGAGGAAAGATGGCTATAGAGCTACGGTGAGAAAATTATTTGCCCAACATTATAAGAAGTACTCCAGATTTCTCAAGAGTCTCAAATCCAGACCCTTACTAACAGATCACCTTTATTCCTCTTCCTGGAGGGTGATCATTTTCACCTAAACAAATGAACCATTTCTCAGACTACACGCCAGGTGTTGCTGTAACATAGAGCTCATATACAGTTTATAAACATTCTACCTTCACTTCTCACAGTAACTAAACCAGCTAATTGATTCCTATTGTTATTTTTGCATTAAGCATCCTTCCACCATTACTATCTGTTAAAGAAAAATGCTCAAATCGGTCATATCCTTTAAAATGGCATCTGGATGATTGTGGCCCAGTCAATGGCTAAGCAAACAGTACTTAATTGGTCATATCAGTCATGTCAATCATATCAGTACTTAATTGGTCAGGAAAGCTTGAAAGAAGACTTTGAACAAAAATAAATGTCAATATTATGTAGTGTGATCTAGCCTGAGAAAAACAACCTGTCCTAGGCTTACAGTGTAAGATGTGCCCAAAGGTACATATTCTATCACCATCTTCATGAGCTGTTGAAACCAGGTGGGGCAGTGCTCCTTACCTCCTCCCTATGGACTATCTCCTGTTAATGGGCCCATCAATGCCTTGCCCATGACTCATTATCCCATTGTGAGATGCTCCACCCAGAGGGAGGAACCAAGCATTCCATCAGGAGTATGAGATTTCGAACACCATAGCAGCCTGTCCCACTGGAGTTCCAGAAGACAAGAGCTACATACCCACCACTGGACCTCCTGAAGAAAACCAGACCCTTTTTCAGGATCACTGCTTCAACAGAACCACATCCATCACTTCAGGAGGACTGCAGCCACCTTCTTATCAGACTGCTACCACTACCCTGACTAACAGGGTGTCAGGTCATATCTGACTCTGTCAGTTAAAACCAGTGTTTTTCTGCCTTGTTTTATATATGTATATATAAAAGTAAAGAACTGTTATTCCTATTCCCCAAATCTTTGCCTGAAAGCCCCTTAATTTCAAAACTGAAATAATTCAGAGGGAAGGGGGGTTGCATCTTCCATTCCTAAGGAGCCTCCTGCCTTGCTTAGCAGACACCTGTCTTTCAAACCAAGACACAACCAAAGAATGGGTCTGAAAGGCTGAGATGATGAAATCCAGTGGCTGGCTAGCTGTCTGGCTGGATGGAAGGAGAAGAAAACATGACCTGAAGCAGATGGAAAATAACCATAATTGAAATACATTAATTTTAATGCAAATTATTTCCCTGATTCTTTTTATTTATTGTCTTACCTTACAGTTTGATCTTGCTAAAGTTAATACTTTGTATGTCTTTTCCTTCTCTTTTACATACAAGTGTCATACCCCATTCAAGTCATTCATCCTCCATCAGCTGGGTTACCCCCTTAAGTGGCTTAGCTGCTCTGAGAAAGGAGCAGGACCTCCTGCCTCAGTGAGCCAAGACACAGGCTGGTGTATTGACCAGAATTTACTCCTGTCTGAGCTTTTTGGTCTCAGCCTTTCCTTCTCTGAAAAGCCAAGTTCCTCTATAACTTCAGTATCTAATACAGCATTGCAAAGATCAAAACTACTGTAAGATACCCTCAGAGTAATTTCCAACATAGCTTTAATGCATTTCCCCCCAGTGGAAGTGATTCAGACTAACTACTGCCTGCTAGCTCAGGAGCAATGTGAAGTGATCAAGTTAAATATATATATTTCATATCTACTTTATTGATGTCTATTAGTTTCTGACCTATGCTGTCAAGTTTTAAAAGAATCCTGAAGAAACTGCCTTGGTTTGAAAGACAGGTGTCTGCCAAAGAAGGTGGGAACCTCCCTTGGAATGGAGAAAATGACCCACCTCCTTCTGAACTATAATAACTCTGAAATTAAAGGGGTTTTCAGGCAAAAATATGGGAAAAGGAATAAGAGTTCTTCACTAATATTACTTCTCTAATGTTACTTGTGTGTAACACATAAACAAGCAAGGTAAACAAACAAACAATGGCAGCAAAAACAAATAAAAGAAAGAAAAAACCAGAAAACCGAATAAACAGTCTCTTCCCGCTCTTTAAGGTGTCCTCCCTCCCCGCGGGTGCAGTTGCGCTCACGGCCGGCAGGGGGCGCTGTTGGCCCCGGCCGGGCAGGGCGGGTGCGATGATTCCCCCGCGGCTGCAGGGGGCGCTGTGGCGCGAGCTCGGCCATCTTTTCTCCATGTGGAAAATGGCGGATGCAGCCAGCAGGAAGGGATGGAAACAGGGCTTCCTTTTTGAACCCACAGGGGCGAGCGATCCCGGTGCCCCCTCTGGACAGCAAAAGGAGCTGTAGCAAGGACCTTGGAGTAGCAAGCTGGGAAGGCAGGGATGAGCAAGTCCCGGAGTGGCAGATGAGATGTATCAGAAACTCAGCAGCTGTAGCTAAACCAGCAGGGCAGTTTTAGCTGGGCAGACATCTGGGCAGACAGGGAATGTGAGATACAGTGTAGCAA
>VZTN01022805.1:22879-40089 GCA_013400515.1 Erpornis zantholeuca | reverse complement strand
CACTGTTTGGTGACTAAATTCTTCACTCGAACCTTTGCTCGAGGCTGATGCGTCTCGTCTGAGGCCTGCAACGGAAGGTGATGGTTCAAAATGACAGGGTTACTAGAATTCTGCGGCACCGTAAGGTGATTGAGGGTATACAAAGCTTCTGCCAACCGACTGTGTGGGGTTTCACCCTGCATTCCCCGTTTTTGTTTTTGAAGAACCTGCCTTAGAGTACCATGACTGCATTCTATGACAGCTTGATCAGTTGGAGAATGAGGGATACCAAACTTGTGTGACACACCCCACAAGTGTAGGAACTGCCGCACCTGTTGCGATGCGTAAGCAGGACCATTGTCGGTCTTCACAGCAGAAGGTATGCCTAGAACGGCAAAGGCCTGCCTCCAGTGGGCAAGGACATCACGGGCCTTTTCTCCACTGCAAGCAGAAGCCCATATCGCAGAGGAGCAGGTGTCCACAGAAACATGCACATACTTGAGCCGGCCAAATTCGGCGACCTGGGTGACATCTGTCTGCCAAAGCTCGAAGGCCTTAAGGCTTCTGGGGTTCACCCCTGCTGGCAATGGCGCAGCCAGCGTGTGACAGTCATCACATGACAACAATGTCATAGGCCTCAGCTGGCGTCAGCTGAAACTGCTTCTGCAAGGTATGTGCGTTCTGATGGAAAAACCCATGCGATGCCTTGGCCTGCGCGAGTGTATCAGGCTGAGGGGCTACCCACGCTGGGTTAGCCAGCTTGTCAGCCCTTGCGTTACCTTCCACTATGAACCCTGGCAAAGTGGTATGACTCCTCACATGCGGAACGTAGTACGGATGAGCCTGGGCCTGAATGGCACACCACAAGGACTTCAGTAAATGAAACAAAGGAGCGTTGCTGACCTCCCTCAAAACCAAATGACCCAACCGCTCCACATAAGCAGAGTCCGTGACCAAACTGAAAGGTTCCTGGGAAAATTTTTGAAATGCCATGACACCGGCCCTCAATTCAACCAACTGGGCTGAACCATCCTCATGACTTTCCAGAACCTGCCCATCCCTCCAAGTAACAATGGCCTTCCCTGTTCTTCCCGAACCGTCAGTAAAGACGGTGCGTCCTTGCACTGGCTCCTGACTATTTTTGGGCCGCAAAGAAATTTTTTTGAGTTTTGCCACTTGCAATAGCTTGTGGCTGGGCAGGTGATAGGTGATCTGCCCAGAAAAGTTTTCCAGAGCACTTTGCAGAGAAACACTGTTTGCAAAGCTCCAGTCAAAATCCTCCTGCTGTACCAGGAACACGATCTTTGCGGGATCTGCACCCATCAATTGCAAACACCAGCAATCCTTCGTTGCCAGCATTTGATTATCAAACAGGCAATCAGCTCAAACATTGCAATTGCTGTCTTCTGTGGCTGATGGGGCAAGAAGACCCATTCCAGGATGTGCAAGGGATCAGACCATTTGTCACTCCACTGGCCAAAAATACCTGTGGGATGTAGCTCTGGAGTGGTGATGAAAACCGCAACATCAACAGAGGGGTCAATGTGATAGACTTCACGAGCAGAAATAGCTTGCTGAACCCCCTCCAGCACCTGACATGCCTTGGGGGTCATTGTGCGAGGCAACATCAAATCGGAGTCTCCCTTTAACAAATCAAACAAAGGGGACAATTGCGCCGTGGTTAGTCCCAAATACAGATGTAACCAAGTGATGACACCCACCAATTTCTGGGCATCGTTCAGCGTCTTCACCGAGTGCACAAACTGCACCTCTTGGTGTTGGATCGCTCACTCCGAAATTTTGACCCCCAAATATTTCCATGGAGGTTGTTGCTGACCCTCTTCTGGAGCTACCTGAAGCCCATGAGCCTGCAAAGCCGTGAGCAACTGAGGCTGTACCCTCAGCAGCCACCAATATGTCATCCATATAATGATAAAAATGAGCTGCTTGCGAACTCCAAACAAGGCCCGAGCCACATACAACTGGCACCAGTTCCTGTGGTGTGTTGGTTGGTGGAAAAAAGTTAGTGTTGAAAAGACATATCAATAAGATGAGGGTTTACTGGTGTTGGAAACAAGATAAAATACATATTGTTTCTTGAATGGTTGTTAGTAAGATATAAAAGTAGCTGCTGATCTGCAGCCATTGCCCTTTCTGCCTTGGTGTCCTTGGAGGATGCTGCCACTGCCTCCAAGGTTTTGATAAGACAAATAAACAACTCTGAAACAGCAGAAGATCTCTTGCTGCATTTTTTTTTCCAACATGACGAACTAAAAGAAGAAAAGCCCCAGGGCAGAGGACAGGGGTTGGAGCCCCCAGCTCCAATCCCAGCAGGGGCCCAGACCTTCGACAGCGTGGGACAAAGTCTGAGCCAGGCAGCTCCATGAGGAGTAGACAACAGAAACCATGGGAAGCTCTGCCATTTCCACATGTCAACTCCCTTCCGGTCACATTTCTCTGACCTCTGATAGAAAATTTTCACTGGCTGATGTCACCGTTTTACATGTCCCCTTTTTCCACCTAAAATTGGAAGTTGTGTGTCCCAGGGTGTCTTTCTGTCCTGTAAACAACTATGGCCATCACATCTCTGTATAGATGGTCAACTGTACCTGAGCTCACAGCACAAGTCCCTGGCTTACACTGATTTATCAACTTGCCTGACAGTGAGAATGGAAGATCTTTATTCTGGAGGAATAAATTTGTGGTCATTACTTGGCAGTGGGTTTTTAAGAAATTTCAGAGAAAGGCTGGAGAAATGCAAGTTCCTTTTAACTTGTCTCGAATGTAAATGGTTAACTCAATTTCTAAGGGAAGTTCTGTAGCTTCCCAGGAGAAAGCTTTGATGAAAGACTGTAAATATGAGAAATGTTTATGGTAAGGTGATTGCCTTGACCAATGGAAGATGTCCTCTCTGCTCTTGTTGTGCATTCCGTTCTGATGCTGCAACACAGACACAAAGACAGACGATCCCTACAGCTGAACCTGCTGGAGGAAGAAAGCTTGATCTCCTTGTCAATTCCTTTTTAATAATATCTATCTAACAAATAAAAGCCTTCTGATCCTTCTATCTATGGACATGAGTGGTTTGTGGAAAGGCCTGGGAGAACTAGGGCAGCATCTTTTCTACATGAATTCACCTTCCTAATGCCAATACCTACTGTTGGAATGAAACAAAAAAAACCCTCTCCTTAAGGCACGGGCATGTGAAGTTGCTTCTAGTCCAGAGGAATGAAAGGATATTGCTAGTGTACAGAATGAAGCCAACGATAGAATATTCTTTGTCAACAGAAATAAGTTGCTTCAAATTCAGTTAGATGCACCATTTACGTTTTATATTAAGCAAACATAATTTTCCTTGGATAGAAGACTTGCAAAACTCATTTGTCTATATTCCTGCACTATGTACACTGCAATTAAACAACACTAATTTGTCAACTAAATGTTAAATATTGCACCAATGAAACCTACAAAATGATGCTTGAATAAAAGAAGTTTCATTAGTTTTCATTGAACAGGAAAAAAGGAAACATGCAGTAGGGGAAAAAAGAACAAAATCCAACCAATAAACCAAAACCAACCAGAATCATGCATGTAAGCAAAGCTTTCAGTATGATTTAGCAAATTTTTGAGTATCTTTTTAGATCTTGTATAGTCTCATTAGACAGTGTGATAAACAATCCGGTTTTCATGGGCCAGCTAATTAAGGAGAGAGTTACCCCTTCACTAGGTTAAAGTTAATTACTGAGACCCCAGAGGATTCTTGTTAAAGTTGTCCCTGTTGGACATGGTTTTGGTTAATTTAAGGTCAATAAGATTTTGGTTACAATAATATATATTTGTCAGAATATTAGGATATTTGAGACTATAACCCTATATGGATAACTAAGAGTATATTGTACGGTTGTAACATGGCTGTGTGATTACCAGATGGCGTATGGGAAGTCTGGATGAGCCTAGAACCTTCTCACAGGACGACCCCTAAACAAATGATGACATCACGAGCCGAGAAGGGTGCCACCCCTAGACTACTGTTGGAAGGAAACAAGCCAACCACACGACGCCTTTTCGAAATGTTGGTTAGGAATAAACTATCGAAATGGACCAATCGGACTGAGGAATAATGGACCAATCAGGACTGGGATTTTACGATCCAGCCTAGGTCTATAAAAGGGGCTCCCCTGGGCGGAGCCTCATCCTCCTGCACTTTCCCATGTTGCCGGAGCCAGGAGCACCCAATGTATGCACACGTTGCACTCTGCCTTGCCCTTTGGGGTCCTGGGCTTATCCGAGACCCTTGTAACCCTCTAATTACTATTAATAAATATAATAATAATAAAGATTTCTAAATTCAGTCGTGCTAAGCTGCTGTTTTTCACAACAGGAGTATAAACTAGAAACAAAAAACCGTGGACAATCCAGACAGTAAACATAAAAGATGCATTGGAGAAATTTATGCCTTCACAAAATTGTAGAGAAGCAAAGTTTCTCTTAACAAAAAAATGCAGATCTCTAAAGGCATATTAACAACCCCACCTAATTCATCATCTCCCAGTAAAAGTTTTAAATTTTTACACTGAATTTCAAAGATGAGACTTTTGAACACAAAGAATGGCCACCTGACTACAGAAAAGGGGATCCCAGAAGGTTTTGTGGACATCTGTTGATCTTCTGTGTTACTGAAGAGAAAAGGGCAGTAATAAGAAATCTTCTAAAATACAGGCAAAATATGTTTCCCTGTAAAGCTCCAGGAATAAGGTTTTGACAATCACCTGTGATCACATCACAGATTTTGCTGTGCAGTGTTCTGCAGTTCCTCTGGAACTCTCTGGTAGCTGGGGCCTGATCTCCACAATTACCATGTCTGGAGCCGTGCTGGTGTTCCCAGCTGGAGGAAGGCTGAGCTAAAGACTCTTGTCTGGCTGCCACAGGCTGGGGAGAGAGACTCTAAAGAAAAGGGTTTTTCAAACAGTGTTAAGGGAACTTGCCTTACAAGGAACTTCTTCATATTCGTGTTTGAAGAAAGACAGAAGAGAAAAATCAATAGTGGAATGTGAGAAAGAATAAATCATGGGGGATGCAATGGAGCAGCAAATAAACACGCAGCCCAACAGTCTGCTTGGGGCTATCAGGCTGCAATTTTGAAAGAAGCTTTCAGTAGTTCATTTTACTTAAGAAGTGAACAGACCTGAAAAGAATGTATCTCTCAAACAGGTACTTCTACTATTCATTATATATGTTTAAGTTGTGTTACAAGCACCTAAAGCAGGAAGGGGAGCACACTTGGCCTGCTCACGCTGCCACCCTTGGTGCTCAAAGCTACGGATAACAGGTTCTTCTGCAAGCTGTTGGGGGCACTACTAAGAAATTGGCTTTCCCCTCTAAGACATGATACTTCTATGTATTCTTATGTGTCCTGTACACATTATTTCTAAAAAAATCCCCAGAGACAGAAAGTGTTTTCTTGAATAGTTTTCCTTTCTCCTTATTTCATTAAGGTAATTTTTACCATTCGTGTCACAGAACTTCAGAAACACCTTCTCCAAAAGGAATTTTTCTTCCCCAGGTGAATCAGACTTTGTGGTAAGACGCTCATGTGTCAACTCTTCAAATAGCTTCCAGCAGAACAGTGAGAGGAAGAGCACAGACAGAAGTTTACTCTCTGCACTTCCTACCCCAGTTGACTCCAATACTGAACACAGACCTTTAGAAACTGTGCAAAAGCTGAGATTCTTAGTGTAATTATAAAACACTTAATGTTTTTGTGATGTGAAATATGAAGTTATTTCTTTGAGGGAAAAAAAAAAGACTAAAAGGAAAGTTTTGGAAAAAACCCGGTGTTTTTCTCACTTGAGAACCCCCACAGTTACAAGTGATACTCAAAGGCTTTCTGATAACACTGGGCTAAAAAAATGTATTATCCCAGTACTTGGACACTAGATGGCAATGTTAGATTTTATTTAGTCATGATTATTGCAGCAACGATCGAGTGGGATCTTCTAAGAGAGGAAAATCCTTTTTTGAGAGGACTCTTTGATATGGATAAGAATCAAGATCTAAATCTTCACAACTAATCCATTTATAATCATGGAAAAATCAGCAGAATACTTTTCCATGAGATACAAAATATAGGTGATGTGCTTTGATCACTAAGTAATCGAATAAAAATAATGTATTGTGATAAGAGCACAATGCGCAGTAAAACCATAAGAATTTGTGACTGTCTCTTAAAAATCATTTTATGTTACAGTTTCATTACTTCACAATCAGAAACAAAAGAAATGTAAGTTTAGCAGTCTTTTACCAAACTCTTCCCTTCTCTCTATTCCAGGTATTGAGACATCTGAGGACACCAAGTTTCCCCAGACATAATGAATCACAGCTTAAATTTCACTACAGTCTGGAGCAGCCAGCTCCATTTTAGAAAGGAAAAGCAGTATTTGCACCTAACACATACAACTGCAAAGAAGAAATGTTTCTAGGGCTATTCCTGGGAGAAATGATGATGTTAGGAGGGAGTTGAAGGAGAGATAATACAGTTTTATGATATGCAAAAAGCCTAGATTTTTACCAAGACTGTCTTTTCAAATCTATTTCACAGAGACTTTAGGCATGCGCCTGTCTCCCTACACAACAGAAAATATGTGAAATAAAAGGTAATTTCTTTTATCTTGCCAGTCTAACAGCAGCAACGACCACTTTTTCTTTGTCTCTCTCAAATAAGAGCAAGAGTCAGACAAAAGTAGAGATCAGTTCCATTGCCCGTTTTTTTAATCTGCCCTTTTCTTTAAACCTCTTCCTTGTTGAATGTTCAAAAGCTTCTAAAAATTTTGTATATATGTCTCTCTACATTAGAAATCCTTACTTACAGTAATGAACAGACAAATGAATAATATTTTGTAAATAAAATCAGCTAATCTAATTGTGCTGTCTCACAGTCAAACACTCCTTACTCTGTGCTGCACAGGGAGTGTTAAACATGCGACCCCCCTTAGGCTCTCTTTGGAAAACATGCACCAGTCTTGTAGGCAAGCAGACTTCAAAAATGTTCCCACTAATTCAGTAATTGCTTTTGTTTATCATCAGATTTAGGGAGAATTCCACTATTTAAAGAACATCTAAACCAAACCCACTAAAAAGCTGTTACCCTTCAGCTGCAGTAATTTTTTTCTTCACAGGCTTAGATAAAACCACATATGCAAGACATATTAAATGAACCAGCAAATTCAGTCTTGTGACTAAGTGACATCAATGATTATTTGAATGATTCTGAAATCAGAGAGAATTTTCTCAGAAAAAACTAAGCTCAAGGTTAAATAATTTCAGAAAGAGGACAGAAGTCTTGATTTAAATTTTACAACAAACTTCCCACCTTTCTTGTCTCATGGTTTGCTGCTCTCTAACCTAAAAATAGCAATTAAATCCAATCTGTGTGGTGGGATGCTATGCTGCTCCCTTTTCAAAAGCCACAGGGAAAAAAATTTGGGATGTTAATCTAATTATCTGGTGGGAACACCTTAGGCAGTGTGGTTAAAAAAAGGAAAACAGCAGGAGATGCAATACAATTGCACCACTGATCACAGATGTTTTCTACCTGTCTAGGCCAAATTAACCTGTCATGCCTCCTTCCACAGCACTGTGATGGTTCAGATTTTGACTCATTTCCCTAACTACAACTATGAAAGAAGCATAACAGAATGACAAGGAAATGAAAAATTATATAATTTTATAATAAAACTGAATTTTTCTGAGATTCACAAAATGGTAGATGGAAATTTTGCATTCAGAGCAACTTGGCTTTGAAGATGCAACTAAGTCACAAGGTTTGTAGACTGCAATAGTCCCTATATACTGGTTAAAGGAGATAAATAAAGCTGAGAAGTACATTTCTCTTAGCAGTTATGAGCCCTAACTCTGCCATCTGATTATCTGTTACCTATTCCTTGCGCCGCAGTGCCTTGAGGTCTCTTTTTTCTCCCTAAAGAGCTACAATAATTTTCCCACCTTCAGGATTCCCTAAAGTGAAATCCATAAAATCCATGCATCTCAAAGCCTGAATTAGCTTAGATCATCTCCCTATGATGAATGGAAAATAAAGACTGTAGAGCATACTTCTGCAAGCTGAAGTTCTCCTGAAAATATTAAATTTTAGTTATTTGTATAGCTTAGAAGAAAGGATCAAACACTTTCCATACCTGAATTATACAGATTTTCAGGACCAGTTATTAAAGAGCTTATAAAGACTCAAAGGAAGTTTGAGTGTTTATATGAAAGTTTTGGATTTCTGTTCTTGAGAATGACATATTGCATACAGAAGATCAATAGGAAAAGAGAAAGGCAATACCCCAAATACCACCTGCTGTTCTTTTGGAGAGATACCTCTGCTCTGGGCAGTCTGCCCAAGAAAGAGCAAAAGATTTTGTCCAAATATAGATTATATTACAAAGCAACTATAGAGCCTTCCTGTTTAAACCAGAGTTTGAGTTTTGCCTCCAAAGCTTGTTTTTGACTCCTTTCACTGCTGTTCAAGTGTGAACAGCACCACACCATGCACTGGTGGATATACATCAAAGGGCATTTTGGTTTCATCTGTGGAAGTCAATCACAAATCAAATCTTGGATTTTTCATTAAATTACATGCCAAAAAAGTCCATGTTAAGCTTCTCTCCAAGGCAGACATCAATAATATTATATATTTATAATAATAAAGCTCATTTAAAAAGCAGCTTAAGGAAAAAAACACCAAGTAACAGAGCAAGGACCAAAGATTAAAGTCGTCCTTTCAATTCAAAATCAAGGCATAAATCTTAAGGTGTTTTGTTTTTTGTTTTTAATTTTTGTTGTGGGGTTTTTTACATATTTATTTTTAACGAAGATTTTAAAAAAAGGAAACAAAACACCAAAACCCATCACACAAGCCAAAACCCAAACAAATTTTGATATTTCCTTGATAAAGGCTACATTACTCCTATGACATACACTTCCCTAAAAGAGCTACTGTTCACAATGAAACTATAGTTCCAGTTCTTATGTAGCTTTAATAAATTAAGAATGTAAATGAGGCCATGTTTATAGGGACTTATGGACCTTTTATTTGGTTGACTGATGGATCCAGGGGCAAAAAAAAAGGCTTTCAGGTACTTGTTAACCAAAGAAAAGCCCCTTAGTCAAGAACACAATATGATAACTCTGATGATCATAATAGTATAAGGTAACATACTATTAGATTTTTTTTCATATGTGTTCTTGTTTTTTATGATTTTATTACTCAGAGGATTAAATCTGGACACTTGAATACTCAGTTCTATTTGATGGACTATATAAAGCTTCTACAAGACTTTGATAATGAGAAGTTAAAAGTAAAAAGGAGCAAAATCTGGTGAAGAGTGGCAAGGCATGGGCACTTTTGACCATGCTTGCAGCAGACCTTGAAGAGGGCTCCAGAGGCTTCCCCTGCTCTGCTGTGCAGGGCATCCCAAAGCTGATACCTGAAGTATGTGCATTCAAAGCATCTGGTAGGCCAGAATTCCTCAAGGGCTTATAAGTAACACAACAATTTGATGAGACCCTTTAAGTTCAAGGTCTGATCAGCCATTCAACAGACTCTTGTGAGAAGAGCTCAAGTTTTTTTTTCTCCTGATTATTGAGATAGTTCAGTAAGAGGGCCTGGGGTGATGGGATGGCAAGAGAGCTGGGGAAAATATGGAAAAGCCAAGTATGCAGGATATTTCTGTGGATGTAATAAACTTTATTTATTCTGCTTTGTGACATCTGTTGCTCTGCAAATACAAATCTGAAACTGCCTGTTTTTATAGTAATGCATATTGCATCCTTGTTATGGTACGAGGCACAGCATCAATCTGAAACACCCACCTAACCCAAACATGAGCTTTGTAAGCACTGAGACTTTAGAGTAAGGTATCCGAATGCACTTCATTAAATATACTGAAAAGTTAAATTGCACCAGTATTCAGAATTTAGGGTATGAGTGCTGTATCACAGCAAATGCTCTCAGAAAATCCTGTGCACAGACAAAGCACATTTCCAAAAAGCTCTGAACCCCCATGGAAGTAACACAGCTAACAACAGCTTGTGAAGAAGCAGTGTGTTAAGCAGTAATTATTGAAAACATTAGCTTGTGTGCTCCAAGGAAGAGTATTCCAAATCATTCA
This sequence comes from Erpornis zantholeuca, assembly GCA_013400515.1. NCBI lineage: Eukaryota > Metazoa > Chordata > Aves > Passeriformes > Timaliidae > Erpornis > Erpornis zantholeuca. The sequence continues at coordinate 29,941 of VZTN01022805.1, read as the reverse complement.
ATTAAAAAAAGGTAAATTCTAAAAGTACAAAAAACAAAATAGACATTTAATAAATCTTCTAGCTTCTAAATTAAAATTGGATTTCCTGAAGGCACCACACGTGTTCTTATTGGCAGTGCTTTTGATGACAAATATTTTGAAATGTGTTACTAAGCAGCAGCTAAGGCTAAGCTGGATCCTGTTCAGCAGAGCTCAAGGTGGGACAGAGGTTAAAGCTACCAGGTCTCTGAGTGACCACTGCTCTCTTTGCAACACAGCCATGTCCAAGTCATACAGTAGCCTTCAAAAAAAAGAAAAACCAACCAACCAAACCCCAGAAATCCCTACTTCAATGTGCTTCTGAAGCCTTGTCCTACAATTGCTGCAGTTTCTTTAAATGGCCCAATGCAAGGGCTCATGTGTGGAATAGGTGGGGCAGATAAAACGCACAGCTCAGAACTGCATGTTTTTCTTTGCATTTTGAGAAAGAAAATAATACATTCAATACCAATTGATTATCCAAACCATTTATTCAGTATTAAGGAACATTAAAAATGTACATAATGCATAATCACTAATCAGCAACAAATTCAAACTTAATAAACTGGTATTCAATTGTATGTTGTTAAATTTAGCAGCTATCTTAATCATAATTAAAAACATTTCTAAGATGCAATTTAAATCATTACTAAAACCTCTTGCCAGTCCATTTCCAAACCAAAAATAAAATTATCAGAAGTTGCTATTGACTTTTTTTTTCCTTTTCCAAGATAACAGTAATTTATACACAATCCTGTGTCTTCCCCAATAACTATGATTAACCCACACCAGCCAGTGCCAGAAAAGCTGTCCAAGGTGACAGCCAAGACAATAAAATATAACCACACTACCAACAGCAATAAAATGCTTTGCCTCGCTGCACTGATTTCTTTGGAGCCTCACCTGGCCAGCACTGTAGTGCAACAGTTCTGTGCAGGATTCCGAGTACATGACTCTGCAATACTCCTCTGGGTTGTGTAAAAATGAATACTGCAAAATGGGGCATGCAACTCACAGAAGTCAGCTGTAAGGAAAAGGACAAGGACCTTGGATTTACAGACCCTTTCGTGCCAGCAATAAAGAATTGCAAAGTTCTGTCAGATTGAAGCAGCAAGATGCTTATAATTGCCCTGTTGTCTTTTCATCAGAGGAGATAAGGAAGAGCTTTGGAGATGATGTGCACTCACTGCCCCAAAGCCTGGCTGGTTTCTGTTGTCCCCGAGGATGGTCTGAACACTATCCATACACCTACAGGAGAAGGAGGGATACAGCTGTATGTAAACAGTGTACATACATGTGGTGAAGAGAGAGCTGGTAAATGCTGCCACAGCACATGGAGACAGTCCATGTCCCCCTGCTGTGGCAGTAGAGCCTGGACAGACCAGGTGCCTATCTCCTTTACTTCCTGCAATTCTGGTGCCAAGGGGCCTCTCTAAGTAATCTACCCTAAAGTTGTTTGGACACACGATCTAAAATTAGATGGACAGCATTTGGTAATACATTCACATTATATCCATGGACAGGAGAAGTGAAGATATAGCAGATCAGGGCAATAGAGAGAAAAGGAGACCCCTGCCATCAATAGCACAACATATGAGATTTCCAGAACATTGTGGATGTATGTCACCACAAGGCCAGAGAGCATAGGCATAATATTAACTTTGCTGAAAAACATGTGTACCTGGAAAATAAATTCAGATTGTTCTTTTACTTTGGTTCTGATAGTCCAAAATTTCACTTTTTTTTCCATGTAGCTTCATTCCTACAGGTGGATAAATGGAATATGAGACCTTTTTTTTCCACAGAATTGTCCCAATTGCTCTTACTGTTTTGAAAAATCAGTAGCTAGAATTGCATCACAAATCAATTCTCTAATACTTTGAAATATTTTCAGGAAAAGGACTGGGAATAATTGTGGGCCAAATAATCAGATATGTAAATATAGCAAAAATCTAGTGCTACTTGAGTGAATCAATTAATTCAATGAGAAAAAACAGATGTAAAGACATGCTGTGTGTTCTTTGCACCGTTCTACTCAGGCTGTAGAAGTTTCAGCCCTTGAGCTTAATTTTCTTACAGTTTAAATGATTCTTTTTTGTTTAGAATACTTTTCCTGTTTGCTCTATTGTGGTATACATCTGTCTGTATTAAAGCTCATTCATACAATAGGGCTCATACTTAAGTTGAGAACCCTTTCAAGTCTCCTTTATTATTTCTTCCACATCCTCTGCTGCTCCAAATTCAGCTTAATAAGCAACTAACTAGTTCACTCTCCCAGTCAGTCATGTATATACATTAGATACCAACTATGTTCAAGGACTACCCCTTTGGGAAGCCTGCTTAATACTTTTATCCAGTTTAGAAGAGCCTTTCTGACAAGCAATTGCTTGTTCCTTTTTTCTTCAGCTGTCTTTATCCTCTGTATCCATTCTTATGTCCTTCCTTGGCTAGCTGCAGCTTTCAGTTTAAGCAGAAGTCTGTGAAGTGGAACTTTTGCAAAAACTTTTCCCCAAATCCATAAATAAAGTTGTATACAGTGCACTGTGAAGGCCATTGCCATGTCTTCAAAATAAGCAGAGAGAAAACTTGGCTCAACAGGAGCCACACTGTTCCTGCAGTGTTGCTTCTGTGGTCACAATGGCTGGTTCCTCTGAGGTTAATGGAAGACGGGAATGCTTCATCTTTTGTTTTTTTCAAACATGTTGAGAGAGATTCTACTCTAGGCAACATCAAATTATGCATGGATTAACTCCATTGATTTAAAAGACTTAGTGTGCCCCACACCTTTTCCCTAGCATGAATGTCAAAGATCAAAGCCTGGTGTGGATTCTAGCATTTAGCACAGTAACAAACTAATATGCCGCCTAACTGGTTCAGGGAGCAAGAGTTTTCTTTAAAAACTCACAAACCAAACAACTAAACAAGAAAGGGACTCCAAGAGTAAGGCAAGCCCTATGCATGAAACAAGGGCATGGCATGCTTAGGATTTGTTGTGCAGAAAAGAGTTCAAGTTGAGAACTTTGCCCTAAGGGACAGCCACTACCCTGAATTTGTGCCTGCAGCTTCCAGCAGCATCACTGCAATATGAAGCAGTTGGACTTCTAAGAAGCCTGCATCCAGCCAGCCTTCATGACTATTTAAAGTCTCTGTCAGAACTCTCTAATGATTTGTAACCAGAACATCTGCCATCTCTTGTTCAGCTGTACATCTGAATGGCCTCAGAGAGCATCCTGATTCTCTGTGAATGCTGAGCCTAAGTGCACATGTAAAGATGGTGAAAATTGTTCCCAAAACTAACTCACTTCTCTCTCTGGGCATCTTAGTGGTCTTACAAGAAACAAACCATATATTTGCTACAATTTTGCATGGAATTCAATTGACAGGGAAACAATAATCTCATATAGCCAAGACACCAACCTTTGTGGAAGTTTTTTCAGCATTATTTCCCTACATTGAGACAACATAAGCTCCTTCTCCTTGTGTGAAACCATAGGAAGATCATTGGAAAAACAGTACAGATACGTCTGAGATTCAAGTTGCAGAAGGAAAAAACGGAGACAAAAGTGATCTGGAAGTATAAGAGCAATTCCTCTGTGCTCCTTGTTTTGGATTCTGTGATGCAGTTATGGTAATGCTGCTTTAGGCTGCAGAAGAATGGAAACTGGATACAAGGAGACTATATCAGGCCATATAATCTGATGAATGTAAACCTTGTCTGAGGAAAACTAAAAAAGAGGCACCTTACAAGATAAGGTGCCCTTAATTTAAGTGTTGCATAAAACTCCCTTCTCCCTTTTTCTCCAGGAAATTTGCACACAGAATCCCCTTAAATCCAAGGAATTACTCCTCTTCACTTTGCATTCAGCAGTTGGCAGGAGAGAAAAGATAAATGAATAAGAGTTCTCTGTGCCATTAGTAGGTTTGCTGCAACTGTTACATTAAACAAAAAGTGAGTCAAATCAAGACTGCCAGTAAAAGGCACACCTTAGCTGTTATAAATGGACATATGGGGAACAAGTCTAATACAATGAGAAGACAACACCTCATTGGAAAAGGTGAATGAGGTCCTCTAGCTGCATTCTGCTCTAAATCCCACCTCCATAAGGATAAATAAGTGTTGTTGCCAAAGATGAAGGAACAACATGCAGATTTCCACCTGGTGGCTGAGATGAAGGATTTAGTGCAGATGTCCACCCTAGGGATGAAATATCCCTTTTGTTATAATATGATTAAAAGTAAAAGTTGAAACTTTACAGCTTCTGTTACAGTAATCACCAAATAGTGAATATACATTACTGTAGTAATCAAGGCCGTGGGAAGGGAGGGCTGTCAAGCAGCCATTGAACTTTCCAGAATGACTGACTCAGTTTAAGAGTTCTTGCCATGCCAGGGGCTCCTGTTAGGGGTTATAAACTGAATGGAAAATAATGACTTTCCAGATGTCATGCAAAGACATTAGAAAAATCTCTGCAGAAAGTTCGAGGCTGAAGGAAAATGCCACAAGCTATTCAGAGCCCCTGTTCCAAATGCTCCAATGAAGTTTCAGCATAAGTTTCATTTTATGACTTTCTATACAGCTCTTAATTCCAATTCTTACTTTACCCTTACTTCAGTGGCACATGAGAATACAGATCATTACTAAAAATCTTGCTTAAAGGCCCTATGAGAGGGATATATATGCCTCAACTGTTTTCCCAATGGGGTAAAGAAAATTCCTATACTTTCATGCAGCTCCCCGCCCCCACTCGCACATACACATGCTCGCTGATGGGGGCAGGTGCCTGGATGCCTGTGAAAATGCCTGCCAAAAGCGCCCAGGAGACCAAGTTAGGGAGAGGAGTTTGGGGGCACATAAAAAGCAGCTAGTTGCAACACCACAGAGTCTTTTTGCTTTGGGTGGCTTGGATGGTCAGTTTGGCCCCTTCCCTTCTCAGCTTCATTGTGGTCCTGCCTTCCTGTGTTGCCTGCTTTGCTTTGCTTCACCACTCCTGTGAACTGGTTCATCACTGTTAAAATCTCTGCTGCCGCCCGCCGCCGTCCTGTCCCTGTGACTGCTCTGCGAGCACGCCTGCACCTACAGCAGCCTGTTCTCCACCACCAGAAGGGACATGCAGCCCACTGCTATCTGAAAACCATGCCCAATCTGCCAGGGGAGCTATGCAGCATGTACGCTCCGTCTGCTGAGCTGACGCTGACAGAGCACTCAGAATTCTTCATGGTGATGTTGTCCCTGCCTTCTGTTTCTTTCCCCCTCTGCCCCTTTTCCTGTTCCCCTTTTATTTTAGTAAATGGTTTCCAGATAAAATATTGCAGTGTTTTGTGCTTAATTTTTCATCAGAAAATCTATTAAAAGAACCCTTCCCAGCTCCTCCTTATAGTGGAACGGGACACCTTAACCAATTGAAAATCCCTACTATGCTATGCATCATAAAGCAGATCATTTTTGCAAAGAAATCAGACTAGAAAAAGGTAGTTGTTAACTTTATTATAGAAACATAGCTGAAACATTTGCCTGAATCCCACAGCTTTTGGAGTACTGAGAGAGATCAAATCTACTTTGTCTATAAACTGTTCTCCTGTGCACTCCCTCACAAAACCATTTTTTTTCTAAATTCACCACCCTCTTTCATGCATCAACAGAAAATGAGCTCACTCAGTTTCCTTCTTTCGTATGATACAAGATATGGAGCCTGAAGATTTTTTGATCTAAAACCCCAAATGAAATACAAAATGTAATTCCTTCATCAAGCTGCTAATTTAAGGCAAAAGGATACTTTCTGTCCTAGTTCAGTGGCTATAAACAACATTAACATAACTCCGCCTTATCTCCACCTACTTGGGTCATTCTTACTTGCTCATTGTCATTCAATAACAAAATTCTGTTCATCCCTTTATGCTAATCTTCAGGGCGGAGCATTGCACCCACTCTCTTCCTCTTCTCAGGGTAGAAACTTACTACATATCAGAACAAGACATTTTAACTTAATATCCACCAACACATGACCAATAACAAATTTAGCCTATGTCTTACAACCATAAACATTTAACAATGAACCCACTAAACCTCATGAAAGCCAATTCTACATTCAGTATTTGTATAAATCCCTCCTTTTTATTTTTTCTAGACCATTTGGCTTTTGTAATCATAATTTACTTCCTTAATATGTGCATATCTTCCATAAATTGGCTTCTTGGGAGATACCCTTTGTGTCACTCTTTTTCTTGAGGATTATTATTCTTCTGGCCATGTTTGATCCGGTTATATCTATATCCCCAGATACTGCCTCCACTTGTATCCCTTGGACCACACTGGTTATTAACTTAATCAAACAAGGGATTAAACATGGGAGGAACAATAACCCAGCTATGGCACATAGGAAATAAAAACCCAACTTTTTCCATCATTCCGTCCTTAACAAATTGTTCCATCAATTGACTTTTAAAATTGACTCCCACTTCTGGACTGGAACATGGCCTAGTTTCCTGATGTTATTAGCTATGTCTAGGACTGTGTCTCTGTTATCATTGATCTTTATACAGCAGTCAGATGTATTAAATTTGCCACAGACTCCTCCTTCTCTGATAATAGATAGCCCAGTGCCAGTCTATTCTGATATATTGCAGTCCTGGCTTGCCTTTGTTGGTGAGTTATAAATTCTAGGGCTGAAGCTGGTTTGTTATTATTTCTTAAACAGCCAGGAGTGTTATGATTTGATTCAATATGTAAATTTGGGTTCAATACCTCCAACTCCCATCCTGAGCCCATGTTGCCAATCTGTATGTTTCCACTATTCTTTCTGGGGGCCATACATCAACCCCCTATCTTTGAGATCCCCCCACCAATTCCCTCTTGTCTCTTTTTAGGGAGTAATATAGTGGATTTCCCAGTTGTCTTGGTGTGACTTTATGATGTATCCCATATCGCCTACCTCTATGCCCAGAATATGAATTTTGTGCCTTTCTGTGCCTTTTCACTGAGCCCGAGAGGAGACAGCAGGGAGGGAGGGAGGGAGGAAGGAAGGGAGGAAGGGAGGGAGGGAGGAA
>VZTN01022805.1:0-19123 GCA_013400515.1 Erpornis zantholeuca | reverse complement strand
GCGCTGGGGCAGCTGGGGAGTCTCCACTCCGCCAACAGCTCACCGCCGAGGTCTTTGTGTCCTCGACCTTTATACCATTCTGGATTCGGATCCCAGTGTCACTTCTCATTTCTACGCATGCGCAACCTGTTGCCAGGTGGTCACCAGAGTTGTCCAGTGGTCGTGAGAATGAAGGCCAGATGTTCCCTTTTCCATTGTTCCTTTTTGGTATGTTCCATAGTCACTATCCAAAACACACCGGGATGAAGGCCAAACGTCCTCCTTTCCGTTGTTCCTTCTTGGTATGTTTCATAGTCTTTGCCCAAAATATACCATTTCCTTTATATAATTAGCTGGCTAGCTTACAATATTTGCTTTACAAGATGTTGCAGTTTAGTGTACCATAACTGCTATGACATACTACTTATTACTAGTGATTTAATTAGCAAACAGCTGGTTACATCTTCTCCATTTATCAACTTAATTGACAAACAGCTAATCTCTATCATAGTTCCCCCCCCCCCTTTCTATTTTTACTAACAGTTTGATTAACAGCTGTTATCTATCATAACTTTCCCCTCTTCTATTTTTACTGGTGGTTTAACAAACAACTGGTTTTTATCGCAACTTCCCCCTCTTCTATATTTACTGGCGGTTCAATTAGCAAACAACTGATTTCTCTCCCATCCACCAGATAAGGAGGTAACCCCTCCTGTGTTCCAGAGAGATCCCTGTCAATCACCCAAACGCTTTCTCTCGGGCTTGTCAATCCCCAGAGTCCCAGACACTCCCCTTGGGAATTCCCCTAAAACTTTGATGCCTCTGTGGTTACCTTAAGTGTCAGTCACCTTGAGTGTAACCCTGTTGGTCCTGAAAAATGTAATCCCTCCCCGCCCACCGCCCCTAAGCTAGCCAGATTGGTCCCTATATTGTGAACACCTCTTGTTTTCCCCCTCTTTAAAAAGCTGTGCACCCCTGCTCTTTTGGCACGCTTTTGTTCTGCTCCCCCCGAGACAATAAACTCTTGGGACATAGCAGCAGAAGGGTCCGTCCTCGTCTTTTGCTTCTAACCCATCGGCGCAACTGGTTTGATGTGCAGCCTCTTAGGGCAGCTGAGATAAGGCAAGCTGAGAATAGTGCCGGAGAGAAGGCACGGAGAGATTTCCCTGGAGCAGGAAAACTTGGGAGAACTTCTGACGACCCGAGTTATTGGCACAGAGCAGTATCCCCCCGAGCTTCTGGGCTTCCTAGAGAGCTGAAAACTGCGCTGTGTCAGGGTGCATCTCCACTCTCCATACCGGTAGGATTGCTGCCTATCGTAGAGTTTTAGATGGTCTTTATAACCTGATGCAATACCCAGCCTGGTCTTGCCCTCCACTTCTCTACCTTTTCAGGATGTATTCTTGATCTTCCCCAATAAGCACAGTACCCCTCTTTCACCCACAGTCCAAATCCTTTTAGGTGTTAACTGGTGAGTGGGCAATAGAGGTGAGATATGTCCCAAGAACTCTTCTATACATTTAAAACACTTTAATAACACATTTACAAATACTAGAACACATTAATAGAATACTTACAGGCCTTGAAACAACAGAACACTTAAAAATTTGAAAACATATTAGCAGAATGCAGAACACTTATTTATGAGTCCTTACAGCTGCCTTTCTTCCTTCTTTGTCTAAGCACTAACTCGGTATCACATGGTGTACTGATCAAGGTTCATTCTTCTGGCTCTTTCACAGGTCCTTCGACTTGACTGGCATGAGTCCACCCTTTCTCCCTGGTCCAAACTGCTGCCTTGGTGGTCAACAGCACCTGGAATGGACCTTCCCATTGTGGTATTAGAGACTTTCCTTTCCATGTCTTTATTAATACCCATTCCCCTGGGTTTGCACTATGAATTTTAAAATTTAAGGGGGATGTTTGGGGAATCAACCCTTTTGCTCGTAAATTTTCAAAAGTCCTCATTATAGTAATAATGTATTTCCTAACACTTGCTTCTTCCACCTCCTAAGTCGCAGTTGCATGTTTTGTCATTAGAAAGGGTGTGCCGAACATCATTTTGTAGGGTGATATTCCCAAATCAGTCCTGGGTTGGGTTTTAACCCTTAATAAAGCTAATGGTAAGCATTTAATCCATGATATCCGAGTTTCTGACATTAGCTTGGTTGTGGTGGTGTGCTTCGGGCTGCGCCCTGAGTTGTTTGGGTATTCCAATGGAATTTATTTAGAATTTAAAGCATTATGGATTTGTCCCCAAAATGGTTTGTTCCTCCTTCCCCCTATTGTTAAGCCAAGTTCTGTAACTCTGTTAACTCCTCCCAAGACCCCCCCCTTGGCTTCTCTATATGGGTGTACCTTCTCCCCTGTTCCAGAGATTTCCCTGCCTGTGACCTAGCCCCTCCTAAGAGACTTGACAATCCCCCTTTACCCTTGCCCCTTTGCCCAGAACCTTCTTCTCTACTTGTCTACTCTTCTCTACTACTTCTCCCTCTGGTCTGCTTGAGTGTCAATCTCCCCAACCTGACCCCCATTGGTCCCCAGTTATGTAATCCCTCCCTCAGTATCCTCCCTTTCTTAACCCCGATTGGTCCTCAGATTGTACCTCCCTTTGTACCACCCCCCTTTAAAAACCCAGTGCAGCTTGCATGCTGTGGCTCTTCTTGTCGGCTCCTCTGGGTAGTGTTAGGAGTGCTAGCTCTTCTTGCCCAGCTCACTGGAATAAACGCTGTCTGGATTTTGCCGCAAGGGAGTCCTCCTTTTTTTCCCACACCTTGTCTCCACAGCGGCGAGGGCTTCATCCGGAGTGCTGAGCAGCAGAGCAGGTTGCCTAGCAACTGAAGGCAGAAGGGTTGCCACTGCCTCTCGGTTTTCTTCTCCCACTGACTGGAGGCTCACTGACGTGCCACTTTATCTCAGCGCAGGCAGCAGGCACTTCTACCCTTTCTAACTGGGCAAGTGGGACAAACTCCCGCTTTGTCAACCCCTCTGTGGCCAGGCTATGCTGCATCACTTGGTTAATGTCAATTTTAATGTCTGATTCATCCTATTCACTTGTCCAAAGCTCTGCAGATGCCATGGGTTGTGAAATTTCCATTTTATTCTCAAAACTTGGGTCAATTTCTGAAAAATTTGGGAAGTGAAATGTTTCCCTGTGTCTGAGTCAATTTTATTTACTATCCCACACCTTGGAATAATTAGTTCTAATCAAGTCTTATATACTGCATTTGCTGTTGCCTTGGCAGTTAGGATAGCCTCGACCCAGTTTTTTTGGTGGTTGACTATTACCAGTAGCAACTTACATCTCTGTACCTGGGGCTGTTCAGCGAAGTCTATTTGTATGCTTTGAAATGGTCTCATAGTTGGTTCGAAGCCTCCAGGTTTGACCTTCCTCATTACCTTTTTGTTTACTCTTTGACATATCATACATCCTTTTGTTATTCTTTTAGCTGGTCCATATACTCCTATACATCCATAATATCTCCCAAAATGGTCACACAACCCTTGAGTGCCCCGATGGGTTTTATGATGCATATGCTCTAATATTTTTCTGACCAGAGGCTTATTTAATAGTTGTCTTCTGTCAGGAAGTCTCCACTTTTCTGACCCCTCTTTATTTCCTCCTAACTTGACCAGCTCCTCTTCTTCTGCCCTGCTGGATTTCAGATTTTCTAATTTTTCTTCTGGTGTCATAATTAGCATAAGCTTTTCACTCCCATTTTTAGCTGCATCTCTTGCCTCTTTATTAGCCAAATTGTTTCCCATTGTTTCCAAGGAGTTTTCCCTTCGTTGTCCTTTTTTATGTACCACTATATTTCTTCCAATCCTTTTAGGGCTTTCAAAATCTCCAGGATAAATCCTTCATGTATTAGTCCTTTTCCCTTTGTATTTAAAAGCCCCCTTAAGTTAGGATTAGACTTCCAAACCACCTAAAATTTCAAGTCAATGGATTTAACTCTATAAACTGTCAAATTTATCTCTGTCAAATCTGGCAGACCTGTTGCTGTTTTCTTGTCAACCCAGGCCCCAGGTGTTAGTGGTGACGTAGAACTAAAAATAGTCTTTCCATCTTCAGTTACGTATGTCCATCAGACACTATCCAGAATCCAAGAAGTTAGTTTCATGTCAGCTGGCTCTGAAGGTCCTCCCCATATTTTTGGATCAGCTTCAGGTGATAATGATCCAGTGACCATTGTTCTGGGAGGTATCTGGACTTCATGCTGTCCAAAAAGTGCTGCCGCCAGTGTCTTTTCAGCTGAATAAGGGAGCCTAGGCCTCTTTTAGCGCAACAATGCACCACTTTCAGTCCATGTGGCACGTAACTCTCACTACAAATCCTGTACAAAGGGTCCTCCAGGAAATACATGCTTTTCTCAGAGCCGATGGGGGCCCCAAACTCCTTGGCCAGTTGCTGCTTGAGGTGGTTGTCATAGTAATTGGAGAAGATATGGCAGGATGTGCAAAGTAGGAGCATGTGGGGATACAAAATATGGCCAGGAAGGATGGCTTTTGTTGGCATGGGGCTCTGGGGGAGACGGGCGTACCCCAGGCCTGGCAGTGGCCAAAACAAAAGAGCAGGAGACAAATAAAGAGAAGAAGGCGAGGCAAAAGTAGGATACTTAACAGGAGATTAAGCAAGGAAATTGTAATTAGTAACTGCTTGAGATGCTAAAGATGTAATCCTAGAAGCTGAAGTTTGTGATTGTTGAACTCCTAGTTTTGGAACAGTATATAAGATGTGCTTTGTACAACAAAAATCGGCTTTGCATGAACCCGGCGGAGTCCGTGTTTTCAATCACCGACAGGAGCACGTTTTGCAAATTGTGGTCCTTCATCTGGATGAGGAAGTGTCTTCAGTATTCATGAGGAACCACATACTTCCAGATATAGGATTCTTGCTTGCCACATACAACATAGAGTTTTTCTTTGACTATCTGATAATAATCAGCTTTAGGCTCCGGACGTCCTGAAGGCTCAAACTGCAGCTTCACAACAAGTGGGTCTGCACTAAATAGCTCTCTAGTCCCTGTGTCCAGATACCACTGAGCCTTCTTATGACCACAAGTGCATAGGGGCTGTCCATCTGGTGCATGCAGGAAGCATGTCATACTTGTGGAGATTTTCATGCAGAATATCCCACACCCAAGAGATTTTGCTTCTGCCTCTGTGGATCTCTTATTTGCTGATTTCCAGCAGGCTGGCCATTCACCCAGGATTTCCGATTCTTTGTTTCTGGGGGAACATCCCTCTCCACTCTTCTCCTCTCCTGTGCTTCCACTCTTTCTTCCTCTAAATGGGATATCCACCAAGCCCTGGCATCTACCTTGTACTTTCTCCCAAGCAACGACAGAATTTTCACTTTCAGATGTAGCAGGGAGGTTGGTAAATCCCAGCAAATGGAAGAACAGAGCCACTGAGACCTGGGCATCCCTGGCAGCATAGAGAACCTGATCTTGTGTCAGTTCTCCTGCCTCCCAGTTGCTGCAACGCACATGAGGAGACTTGCCATGTGGGAAGTTCAGGACTTTTTCAGCTAAAGATTTAAGGCTAAGGCAGTTGCGAAGCAGATCCTTCTGTTGTCTCAGGGCCGAATACCAGAGATCCATGTTCTCTTTGACTGGAAGACTGTAACCATGAAGTAATTTGCAAGCATCTTCCCAACATCCTACCCCAGCTTTCAACACAGCACTATCTGCCGTGATGTCCAACAGGGTCTTTGGAAAAGCCTGGCCACTGGCAGTAAGCCTGGACAACTGAACAAGAATGCAGAGGCCATTTGCAAGAAGCCATCTGTAGCAGGGATATTGGATTTACTTTTCCTTCAACAGATAGCCATTCACAATCAATTCCAAGAACCAGCCACCTGCCCAGTTCCTCCTTCAGTAATGGTTCAACCTGATCCCACTGCTTCTGCTCTGAAGCTAGCACTGTCTGCACCAAGGGTCCTCTTTATCCAGGAAAAGGTGGGAAATCTGAAGAGGGAAAGCACCTTCCTATCCTCTGGTTTAAAGAGTTTCTCATCTTCTGACTTTACTGCTGCTTCCTCTTGCTGACTGCTACAGCATGTTTTCCCTTTTCAGTGCTGGGTTGTTCTCCACAAAACCAGGCCCCTTAATGCAACACCCAGCAGAGTAACTAAAGTAATCGTCATGGCTGTTTGTGTGGCCATTTTTTGCCCGTTCTCTCCCTTCACCACACCCTTTCTCCAACTCAAAATGGCGTCTCTCACCACAAACTCAAAATGGCGTCTACTACCTCAAAATCCAAAATGGCGCTCCCACCAAAGCAACCCAAAATGGCACTTCCTACTGCCACAAAGACAGCTCAAAGACAACAACTCAAAATGGTGCTTCCTGCCACCACAAAGACACCAACTCAAAATAACTCAAAATGGCGCTTCCTGCCTTTGTGAAGACAACAACTCAAAGAAAGACAACAACTCAAAATTATGCTTCCTGCTGCCACAAAGACACCAAAATAACTCAAAATAACTCAAAATGGCGCTTCCTGCCTTTGCAGAGACAACAACTGAAAATGGCGCTTTTGCACCCTAGCAGAAACAGCAATTCAAAATGGTGCTTCCTGCCTTTGCAGAAACAACTCAAAATGGCGCTTCGCACCTTCATAGAAACAACAACTACACAATCTTCACTCACTCCTCACACTCTCTTCACACTCTCTCAGGGCTCAGCACACTGTACACAGAGACAAAGACAACTGCCACTGTTGTTTACTTTGAAGTTCCACAATCTGTAATGATTCCTTCACAGACCGCTCCAAGGAACTGCTCCCTTCCCTGTCCATTTTAGACCTCTGAGTCTCCAAGTGGTCCTCAGTGCACTAGGATTATGGGCCACTCCACCAACTGGAGGGAGCCCCTTTGGTACCTTTTATCCTTTGATTTTCTAATTTGTGGGTCCCTTCTTGTCCCCTGGGATATTGGCCAGTGATCGCCAATGACACCAAAAGAATCTGGTCGAGCTGCCAAAAAAGTCGGTGAGGTGTGCCTCTCGCCCAAACTCTTCCACGGCTGTGGAGACAAGGCCTCCTATCCCGGATGAGTTCCCAGATTGTGAGAAACAAGCTTACTCGATTCAGAATTTTAACAATTTATTAATGGGCAGCAGGGGACAAATGAAAAAAAAAATCATCCAACAAAGTTGTATGAGTTTGAAATCAAATCAGTGGGAGATTGCAAGTCAGAATTATAATTTAATAGGAAAAAATTAAAAGAAATAAATGCAGTAGTACAAGAACACTTACAAAGTCACAATACAACCTGACACCCTGTAGTGGTAGCAGTCCAAGCAAAGTGGTTCTGTTGAAGCTGTGATCCTGTAGAAAAAAGGGTCTGAAGGTCCAGCAGTAGCTCTTGTCCCCTGGGAGTCCAGTAGATAAACGCTGCTGTGGTGTTCAGAATCTCAGCTTATATCCAGGATGGAATGCTTGGTTCCTCCCTCTGGGCGGAGCATCTCACAATGGCATGGTGAGTTCTGAGATAAGGCACTGATGGGCCCATTAACAGGAGACAGCCCAGGAGTGAGTTATTTCTGAATCATGGGGCAAGGCATTGATGGCCCATTAACAGGAGATACTACAGAGGGAGGAGGCAAGGAACACTGCTCCACCTGGTTTCAACAGCACATGAAGATGGTAATAGAATATACTTCAACCCAAGACAGAAGCAGAGGAAATACAGTGCTGAGTGCATGGTCACAGACAGGGTGTAACCAACAACACACCTCTTTGAACAGTGGATACTGTTTTTGTAACCTAGAACATTAACACAATTTTGCCTTATCTCCACCTATTTGGCTCATTGTTATTTGCTTGTTGTTATCCAGTAACAAAATTCTGTTCATCCCTTTATGCTAATCTTCAGGGCGGAGCGTTGCACCCACCCTCTTCTCAGGGTAGAAACTTACGACATATCAGAACAAGACATTTTAACTTAATAACCACCAACACATGACCAATAACAAACTTAGCCTATGTCTTACAACCATGAACATTTAACAATCAACCCACTAAACCTCATGAAAGCCAATTCTACATTCAGCATTTGTATCAACTGCAAATGTAATCATTAATATTCAGTAAAGAATACACTGCCTATAGTAGTAGAATTTTTTAGGGAGTGTGGACATGATTGTCTAATGGAAGAGCTTTGAGTTATTCAGGTAGGCCTCCGAATTTTGGGCCTGTGTCGAAGTGATAAAGCTTGTGGCGCAGCAAAAATTTTTATTAAGGTGTGTTTTAATTTTAGATAGGATAGTTTCATTGTAATCACGGTAGCTGTCTTAACTTAAAATTGTTTTACATTCTTTCTCACTCTGTGCACCAATTTGCACCAATTAACAAATACCTTTTAACTGTAAACTATCTGAACCCTATATAATCAGCTATTTTTGAGATAATAAAGGAGAACGCATGATAAACCAAATTGGTTCAGATTGTCTGTTGCTCTGTCCCAGCTCCCGCTAATTAGAGGCCCTGGTTTCAGCCTATAAATGTCTGTTTATTGAGGTGCTCCCTTGCTATTTTTCAATCTAATCACTTCTGTACATGCTGTTTATAATGAGGTGTCACATGGCTCATCCCTTGCTCTTCATCAGTGCCCATAAAGCCAATTTCCTATGATAATTCTCTTTTTCTCCTCAGTTCTAAGATAAATCAACACAGGATCATTAGTGATGCAGCATTTATCTACATCACAGAAACTTTGTTGGACCACAAACATAAGCAGGAGCAATTACTGAAATTTTGTAAGACAGCAGAAGAAATACAAATATTTTATAGAGTTTTTCCCTATTAGTATGGAAAACCATAAGCTCAGAACACTCACATATTTCATAGTAAGCTTCTTAGTTTGTGTTCAGGAGTAGTTGAAAATGTTAGATATGATCCACTGTGATATCCATCACAGTCTCTTTTCTCACACTTCTTAAAAGTTTCTTTGAGCTGCATATTTGCTTTTATAAATATGCCACTCACAAACACATCCCTTAATATACCCCTGAACATGTGACTACAACATAGAAAATCAATAGAAATTGAACATAATTTTATAATCAAAAAAAAATTCCTTTTGACATATCTGATCTCAAGTCAATAGTCTCCATAAGACAAATGAAACACAAAACGTCACCAGTGCCACAGAATTGCCACACCTATGCTTTTGCCCCAAGCATCACCAAAGAAACTCCCCCCACCCAATTGAAATGTAAATGTCATTGATAAAATAACATTAAAAAAACATATCATCCACGTATCATAAAAAATACACCAAAATGATAAAAGACTCATTTGCTGGAGGGTCCTACACTCAATCGGCAAAATTGCAATTGGCAAAATAACAAACTATAAATTTAATATCTCTTTTTTAGAAACAACCAATACATGTAGCTTGATCACATATTCACGTAAGGGAAAAAAGGTCAGTTTTCACATGGAGTAAAAGCCTGTCCCCTCTGCACCTCCCCCTTCTCTCTCAGCTATACATAAAGCCCTTACAGGGTTATATTCTATTTATCCCCTAAATATGCAGACATGCTTGATTGAATTTTTCAGAATGCTCAGTTATTATGTGACATTTGCTTGGTAATAGAAGATGAAACACTTTCTTCATTCTGTAAGGGAAGGTACAAACAATTCAAGAAGAAAGGAAGATGTAACACAGACCTGGTCTGCTGAATTTATTTATATCAGACAATAGACACCACTATCATAAAAAATCTGGTGACACATAATTCAATAACATCAGTAGAGCCTTAAACTTGAAGGATAGGCCTAAAATACAAATTGATTTACCTCTGATCAAAGTGTAATGATATGAAGCAGCACCAAAGCATTCATCATTTTCCAATCTTGTGCTGACCTTTTTAACACAGTATGGTTACAAATTTTAGGAAGGCAGCCAGCCCCACCTGTGTCATCACTCCATACTCCCCAAATGCAAGCACAGCAGGGCATGGCTGCAGGGCACACTGCCCTGGGAAGCACAGGGGGCTAGGGATCAGCCCACCCAAGATCCAGCCTTTGCTGGGGACAAACTTCAAAGAATATGTTGGATTATATGTAAAGTTTTTCCATCCTATGCACGTGAGTGAGTTTGGAGCTGTTACTCTGATTCTTTTATGTTTTGTACCTAATTTTATAAATAAACTAAGCCCCACACATGTAGCATGCTGGGATAGCTGCTAGCATGAGTCAATGGCAAAGAGGCAGGAAGGGTCTTTGTTGAGTCCACAGAGATGTTTATTCCAGCTGCACACGTGGAAAAATCCACAGACAAAGACCAGACTCATAGGAAGGATCCAGTGTTAAGTATGGTGTGGTAGGGGCAGAGAAGGCATCCAGGGCCAACCATCAGGGGGCATGGGGGCAGTACAAAGTGGGGGCAAGGGTATAGGTGAATCAAGGGTTAAAAAGAATTAAAAGTTGATATCATAGCTAGCAAGGTAGAAGCAAGAAACTAAGGTTTAATTATTAGCATATAGGTATAGTTGAAGCAGTTGGAGCGAAGACAATCTATCATGTATTCGACTCGGTTATGTTCTTAGAAGAAACAGGGAGGACATTCAGCATTGTACAAGAGCAGGAACCGAAGAACACACCTGGCCTCCAAGATAGTTGGAGCCAAGAGATGAGGCCTGGATAGTGACCAAGGGTCAGGAAGACCTGGCAGTGGGACAAAGTAAAGAGGAAGACGTCTGACTTCATCTTCAAGAGACCACTGACCCAAATTAAAGGAAGAACTGCGCAACCGTAATGAACATTCAGCTCATTTTAATACAGAGCGGGGATAGGTGATGCATATGTATAGGCGTCTCAGGTAACTTAGATGAATATGTAAGACCTTTGTGAATATAAAGAAAGTCAATGCTTTAGAGATTCGCAGCTTGCTTTGGAAATTATTCCCCTGCTGCCCGGTACTGTAATAAAACATATCACTTTCTAACTTAACTGTTGGAGAGTTTTGTCCGTTACGAGTTGAATATCAATATTAGATTGATATTCATATTTTATTTAATAAATCATAGGAACCAATGAAGAAATAGATGGGGGTTCCTCTGAGGAGGATAGGTCTTTGGAGGTAGTAGGAACACTTTGGAGCAGGGACGGGGGTGACTGAGGGAGCAGAGCAGGGGTACATTAGCAGAACAGGGTATCCTTGAGAGAAGCTCCCTGTGTCTCCCTAACTTCAGGAATGACTCTCAGGGTCCTTCCCTCCCAGGGGGTTCTCAGGGGACCCTTGTGTGATATTCTTCAGATTCTTGAAACATAGTGTATTTGCAAAACTCACTCAGTGGGTGCAAGACTTGTTTAGAAATAATGAACGGCAATTGATTTAGTAAGAAGACAGGATCTGAGGAGTCAGGCTGGATTTATCTGCTTTCCTAGACCATCAGAAATCCCTAAGAGAAACTGCTAATCACGTCTAGGTATGCCAGGCCAGACTGCTGTCTCTTTTAAGTACAGAGAAGGAAATGGAATAGAAACATAGAAAATATCACCAAAAGGGAAATTAGCTTAATTTTAAATAACTGCTTTAGACCTAGAGTAGACAAATGCTCATGAAAGCACTGCCAATGAGCATTTATACAAGAAGAGAGTAGCAGCCATTGGAGCAAACGGTACCCAATAATCTTGACATGGTAAAACTACAGTAAATATCAGCTGAGGACTGAAAAAGTCCCCAGTTGTGACCATGCAGACCTGGATTGAATCAGTTACATCTTTAACCCCATAAAAGTCATTAGTGAAAGATGAACATGTATTAAAATGAAAGGAGAATATTTATTCTTCTTCCAGCTGCTTTCCTGACATGTAGCAATCACCAGTCCATTTAGGCCTAATCATTACTCCTAAATTCAGTGACATCTGGTAGAAGAGAAAACTTGAAGCAAACTAGGGAGAGTAGTCTACAAATGAAGCAGTGTATTTGCAACTTGTTAATTACCAGCAATGGGCACAGTGGCTGCCAGATCCCCAGCAATAACACACAGATGCTGACAGTGAAAACTTGTCTCCATTTGCTCTCTGGAGAATCTGAAGAAATCAGCTGTATTCATGAAACAGGGATAAACATTCTCTTTTTCACCAGGCTCCAAAGGATTTAGTACAGTAGGTGACAAAATCTGTATAACATAAATTGTCAAACAAATAAATTTAAAAAAAGGAAAGAAATAGAGCTGCACACTTGATATCAAGCCCCTTAAGACACACACATCATGTCACGGGGATATGAAACTCTAATTATGTGAAATTTGTATTACCCTTGAAGAAATCAGTTTGTTTAACACAGAAAAATGGACTTTTCCCAGTTTTTGTAACATCATTGTGCCATATCACATTTCAAGCTAGGATGCCCTTTGTGGTGGGACAACTCTGTCTCTGCAGTAAAAATATTTCCCTTTATACCTCACTCATCAATTGTGGAACAAGCATTCTCCTGTAGAGTTAAGTGATTTAGGAATTGCAGGAAAACATTATCAAGGTTCCTATTTTCACTGCTCTATCTATTTCGCTCTACTTTACAGTTTTCTCCTTGCTTCTACTTTCCTGCTTTCTTCAGATTACACCATAAATATCAGCTGCCAGCACTCCAACCTACTTGCAGCCCATCTGGTGGAAAGAAATTGCTGTAGATTCTCAACTTATCACCCCATCCAACACATACCAGTACTTTATTTAATATTTTTGTAATCTAGGAATTATCACAGAATAAATATCTTTACAACTATTTTCTTTGTTTAACTGAGTAGCTCTTGACCTGGTCCCAAACAGAATGTTGCCTCAGTTTTCTATTATGGGGCAAATTTAGCAAATCCTCTGGAACCTTGAAAGTTAGGTGTTTCTCTGTCTTCAGATGAGAAGCAGTGGTAGAGCCGTGAGGCTTTAATATGTGTGACTGCAGATAATGCTGCAGCTCTTGGGTACCTGTCCTGGGTTATAATGTAAAATGTATCCAGGGGGGTGTATTCTATGACCATCTTCAGGTTTCTGTTAAAACCAGGTGGGAGAGCCCTCCCTGCCTCCTCCCTCTGTTATCTTTTGTTAATGGGCCCATCAGTGCTCTGCACATGACTCAGAGATAACTCACTCCTGGACTATCTCCTGTTAATGGCCCATCAGGCTTTATCTCATGACTCACCATCTCATTGTGAGATACTCCGCCCAGGGGGAGGAGCCAAGCATCCCATCGTGGATATAACTGAGGCTCTGGGACTACAGCTTTAGTTTTCTTCTCCACTGGATTACCAGCGGATAGGAGCTACATACCTTCCGAGGAACACCGGACCCTTTTACTGGATCACTGCCTCAGCTGAACTGCATCCATCATTTCAGAGGACTGCAGCCACCATCCCTTTGGACTGCTGCTGCTACCCTGACTAACAGGGTGTCAGGTTGTATCTGGCTCTGCCAGTTTAAACCAGTGTGTTTATTTTCTTTGTTTTCTTTTCTTTCCTTTTCCTTTCCCTGCCTTTATTCTAATTTTCTTAATAAATTGTTATTCTGACTTGGTGTCTCCCACTGGTTTGTCTTTTCAAACCAGAACAGTACCTAAACTGGTTGTTCACCAATTTGAAAGCCTTATTACCTCAAGGTTAAGCCAGTTTAAAAAGGATCTACAATCAAGTGATTTATTCCCTGTGTCATAATCCTGGAAGGGGCAAGATTTATCTCTTCATATATCGAAATTCATCTTAGATGTCATCCTTTTTTCCAAAGGGGGTTTCATATCTCATCTACCAGTGAAGGTAAAACTGAAAAGATTTATTTCTAGGGAAAAGTTTGAACAATCCATAGTAATTTCCAGGAGTTCTTACACGAATGACAAGTGGAAAGATCTCACACTTTTCTTTCTTTCTTATGTGTTAAAAGTCAGTTTGGTGTATCCCTAGGAGTGGAGCACATGCATGCTATCTCAAATGATACAAAATCAATGAAAATCATAGAATATCCTGAGTAGGAAGGGACACTAGGATGATTAAATATAACTCCAGGCCCAGGACAGCCCCAAAACTACACCATGTGCCTGAGAGCATTGTCCAAACACTTCTTGAACTCTCTCAGGAAAAATAAAAGATTTAGTGACCACATTTTGATGAGGCAGCATGTAGAGTTAGGTTTATAGTTATAAATGTGTTCAAGGCTTGTGCTCACAGTAGGCCCATGGGGAAAGCACAGCTGCGGGCCGGACGGCTGCAAGTTGGTTGAGGGGTGGGAGGCAGTTGCGAGTGAGGAGTCAGCCAGCTGAGTGATAGTTGGAAGTGAGATTGTGATTGGCTAGAGGGACGCGTGGACAGCATATGAACAGAAAGGTGATTGGATGGTAGAACGTGTGGACAGCAGCTGGGCTATCCGATGGCCAATGGATGCATTCTTACTGTTAAGTTCTGTTAAGTCTCGGTTTGGTTTCTGTTAGAACAGGTAGAGATGAAAGGTATATAAAGGCTGCAATTTATGCAATAAAGCAATCTCCTTTGGATGCAGAAGGGGTCTGTGTCACTTTGTTCCCCATTGCTACAGCAGCAGATAGCAGAACAAAAAGAAATATTTACATATTAGAATAGAAGTAAAATTTAACTTAGTTTATATTTGTAAAGAGGAAAAAAAGGTGCTGTCATTTGAAATGAGATGAAACATTCAGTTGATGTACTATGGGTAATTACAACAACATTCTGAAAAGAAAACTAAATGTATGATTTGCCTGATCAGTAACTTAATTTAACTGTTCATTTGTTAATAACCTAGAAGTACCTGTTAATGGTTGCATGACTTGAAACACAGTGGAATGTTATACCCAGCTTTGTGATAAGCCTCTCATCTACATAAAACTTCAAATTCTTACTTCAAAAAAGTTAGTATTTATAATTTCAGTGGGAAATCTCCACTTTAAGGTTGTAATGAGGAGCTTTAAATAGAACCAAGTATATAATTCTAATAAATAATGTATAAATAAAAGTACACAAAAATTAGGACTTTTTAATAGCCTTGACCTCACATACTCTCGCACGGCAATGCCTCTACCATCACACAGAGACAGGATGCAATTAATTTGCTGCTATACAGACACCATTCTAAACTTCATTTACTATTTGCAGTGGAAGGATTAATATAACAGCAGTTTGCCAACTGTCTACCACAGTGTGTCAAAAATGAAGAAAATACTAGACCTGTTTTCTCAGCATACTCATCTCCCACCTGGGGAGTCAACATGAAATTTCAACAGTCAAAATATCATCATTCCTGTCAAACATAGTGTTGAGAAAAGCAGAGAGACTTCAGGCACATTGTATGAACCCTAATTTGTCTTGTTTTATTAAAACAGTTGGGCTGAGAATATTTTTAAGAACATAGGAATTGTTCTGCTCCCAGGTGATTTGTGCATCTCTTAACTTTTGAGAACTAGAGTTTTGTCAAACCCCTTACCTATACATACAAAGCCTTTAATCCTTAAGCTAAACCACAGGTTAAGAATTTACTTTTGTGCCTGGAGTCGGTGAAAACCTTTTTTTACCTCTTATTATTGCAGAATTCCTTGTTGACTCTCCACATTAAGAATTAGGGATCATCTGGGAATCCAGAAATGAGATTCCTCAAAGATAATAAAAACAGCTGGCATTAAATATAAGGTAAACGGATATGACAGTACTAACTTGAGTCTGCAGGCAACAACGGCTTCCACAAAACAGAACTTTTCATTTTATCTATGCTTCTTAAGTAAGGCAACCTTAAGTTAAACTTTTTAACTTTTCCACTATTACTTAAATTGAGGGGAGACAGAGTCACAGGAACTATAACAACTTGTAAGTTAGTACATAGATAACAAACGGCAAGCTGGAATTGTAACTTGTACAAATCACTTCAACAGAAATTAATATGATACACAGAGTTCTGGAATCTGTTTGCTCTGAGCTGTTTGCAAGCCCCAGGGGTGATCCTGACACACTACAAAGCAAGACCTAAACCACTACTTAGGGGATAAGAAATCTTAAGTGAAGAAGTGCTGAAAAGCCTGTTTTGCATGCATAGGTTTTAAAAATGCTGAGTAGCCCGATTTCGAGCATGATATAGGTGGAAAAAGAAATCAATTGCTAGGTTAATAAACCCATTTTCCCCTCTGATTTCTTTGATTTAAGATTATTATAATCCAGTTCGTTTCATGATATGGAATCCAATTTGTTAGCTGTGTGTCAAGGACACGTGAATGTAAAAGTAAAGGCTTTTCAAACTGATTTTTATGTGTATATTGGCTATTACTCCATGACCAAGGTCTATAAATTTCTAACTTGAAAGACTAATAGCTCATATTGATTATAGTTTGGTCATGCAAGATAAAGCAAGATGGATTATGTTCATGAAGTGAATGGGATTAAATGTTTGACATATTTGTTGATGAATCTGATTTTTATGTAAGGATGTTTCTGTGTATCATCTGTTAATGAACTGTCACACAGAAAAGGAAGAAACATTTTCAGACAGTTTAAACCACCAGTCTTCTGTCTCAAGAGCAAAGACTGGGAAGTACTGGCACATAAATCATCTTATCACTTGCCCTAGAAACTGAGTTTTACATTAATTTAATTAAAAGGCTGCATGAAAACACCACTGAAATGCGTTAAATAGAAGCAAGTACACCAGGCAGATTACCTGTATCTACTCTAATTGTGCTTATGACAGCTTTTCTGTGATACTCTTAGGAATTAAACTCTTACATAACAGTCATTTTAGAATTTACCTACATTATCAGTCACCCAGGACATATTTGTAACTTACTATGAATAATAGCTCCTCACTGAATTCAGCAGTTTTGAAAATTATGCCAAGATACTCAGGATTTTTTCCCCACAAACATAACCACTTTAGCACTTTCCATTATTCTGTGATGTTGTGGTTTAGCATAGTTTGGTTTTTTAGTTAAGGAGAAAAATCTACCAGCCATGGAACNCCGCCGATTATTAAATTCTACATCACAGAGCTCTGGCCGCCGCCCGGCGGGGCCAGGCTCCCCCCCACCCCACCTCGTTCGGGGGCTCGAATCACGGGGCCGGGCCGGTCGGGAGAACAACCACCCGGAGCCGCCGGCACANAACACATTTAAGAACTAACAAAGCAGGGGAAAGCTCTCTCTTTCTTCCAGACCTGTGGACAGGTAACTGGGGGGCCTCTGCAGCCTGACGGGGCTGAGCTGGCCCGCAGTGCGNCAACCAGCCCGGAGCAGCCGGCACATCCACGGGGCCGGGCCGGTCGGGAGAACAACCACCCGGAGCAGCCGGCAGATGCGTGGCCGAAATTCATCTGAGGCCGCCGCCCGACAGAAATCATGTGCCCGGGTAAGATTAACTCTTTCAGTGCTGATTCATCAGAACAGATGAAAGCCTACAGATATTAATCCTCTCCCGAGTCAAAGGGAATGAATAGGTGAAGGCACGTGAAAAAACATCATAGAGACACCGAAGTCAGTGAAGAAGAAGGAGCTGAAGCCCAGAGAGAGGAGAATGAGGAGGTGCTTCAAACCTAGAAGCTGAAATTCTTTGTAAGGCTATGGTGATGGACTATGAAACATCAGAATACCCGAAGACACCCTGTAATTTCATGAAAAGCATGGGCGGTGAAGAGTTGAAACTGCAATCATGAACAAAGGTACCCGTGCTGAAATAACTAAATGTTGAAGTAGCTATGATCTAATGAGAAGCTTGAATGGAGGGGGATTAGTGATGAAGATTCTTGCCCCCAGAGAAGAGTGAAATGAACGAGTAGCCAATTATCCTCAAAACAGTTTATTAATTTTCAAAGCAATTAAGGTTCCTGCAGCGGGTTAGCCTAGGCCTCTGAGGGAAAGACCCACGCTGGTTGCCTGACCACTGTTGAGCAGAGTAGTCAGAGATCCCCTCCCGCTCAGGGGAACCTTTTTTATACCCCTCAAAGGTCCACTCCCTTTTCCTCAGAGTCTGCTCTCTGAGGGCAATCTTATTGGATGCTGTCAGCTTGCTCTCTGAGTGATTGGCTCGTTGTGTCAGGTGATCTTTTGGGTGTCACATGATTGGTTTGGTCTTTGTCCAATCCAGTGCAAAGCTCCATCTCCTTTTGCTAATTTACTGATGTCACCCTTTTTCCCTCATTCGCTTAAATGGAGCCATCAGCTGTCAATCATCCCCAGACCTTGAGCCCTAGGCTAATACATTGTCTTGAAGTGATTTTTATGGTGTATGATATATCCTATATCGTCTGCTTTATGCCCAGAAAATGAATTTTATGCCATTCTGTGCCTGAGAGGGGAGAAAAAAAGGCCAGAGGAACTTTTGTTCACAGCCAAGGCCAAATGTGGGGGAGCGGCATGGCTGAAGGAGATGGAAGGGGGAGGCAGCAGTCTCTCCTGAGCTTGCCAGCTTGCCGGCAAGGGCTTAGTGTCTGTTTCTTTTTCTTTGAGGGGAAGAGAGAGAAGAAGTTTTTTTCCTTCCTTTTTTTGGGACTTTGGTTCCTTCTTTTTTTTCCTTCTGGACTTGGAGCATCAGAACTTTGGGAGACCTCACTGGGAGACTGTTTTCCTCTACCGCTTCTCCACCGGTTTGCAGGGGGAATTTCCCACATCGACCCAGCGAGAGGGATCAAAGCCGGAAGGACTTCTCCAGGTTTTTTCTCTCCCAAGCGAGAGATTTTATTGTTTAGCATTATTATTCTTTCTTGGTTTTATTTCCTTCCATATGTGTTTTGTTAAATAAATAATTTTTTCCTCTTCATTTTCCTCCGAGGAAATGCTTCTTTTCCCAAACCTGGTGGGAGGAGGGATGATTGCAATCCTGCTTTCCATCAGGGGATATTTCTCCCCTGGCTTTTGTCTCAAACTGGGACAAATAATATTTTTCGTGCTCAAGCGTGGGGCCCGGAGGAAAGTGAAGAAACAGCTGTACTAATTACATTTTTGGTTTTGTGATAATTATTTTGTATTTAAAATAGTCATCATGTTAGTTGAGCTCATGATGTCTCTCTGTTTTAATGTATTGATGCCTTTTTTGGTCTTCAGGCCTGTTTGCCTGTCCTCAGATTGCTCTGGTTCTGTCTCTGATATGTAGCTTTTACAGTTCTGGGGTTCAAATTCGGATTATTGTTCCGTTTTTCTTGGTGGTAATGATCT
>VZTN01022804.1:1136-23198 GCA_013400515.1 Erpornis zantholeuca | reverse complement strand
GCGGCCGCGGCGCGCCCTCCCTGCCGGGCGGCGGGGCGAAGGTGGCGCGGCCCTCGCTCCGCCGTGGAACTCCGCGCCACCCGAACCCGGTGTCCTACCGCGGCCGTAGTAGCCTACCCGCACTCTTCGCTCGACGGGGCTTTAAATGGCAAAAGTTGTGTTGGAGGGTAGCAGGCGCACCGGAAAAAGCAACACTTTGGTCCAAGAGTGACCTCCGGATTGCGGGAATCCTCGCACGGTGGTTCGCTGTTGGCTGTGTCTTAAATCCTTTTCTGTTCCTTCCGTTGAAATGTCATTGGTAAAACGGACTTGATCAGAGAGGCAGCTTGGTGTTACTTCAGTGCGTTCGCTGATGTTGGACAGCTTCAGATAGTGTTATGATAGCGCCATTGTGTACTTAAGCCGTTACAGAGCTCAGTGCAAAAGGGAAACAATTTCATTTTCTGTACATACTCCAAAGTGTACTAGTTCACGAGCTCTTTGTAGGTCGCAGCTTAGTATTTATCGGGCTCTTCCGAATGGGACTGATAGCACAAGGCATTTGGAAACTTTCCTTCCATCCACAACCCTGTTCCATATCACCCAGTGCTTGGGAGCTGATCCTAGATGGGCCTGAAAAACTACTGCTGAAAATTGAGAATCTGCCCACA
Source organism: Erpornis zantholeuca (assembly GCA_013400515.1). Classification (NCBI taxonomy): domain Eukaryota; kingdom Metazoa; phylum Chordata; class Aves; order Passeriformes; family Timaliidae; genus Erpornis; species Erpornis zantholeuca. The sequence continues at coordinate 22,548 of VZTN01022804.1, read as the reverse complement.
CTCCTGCTTTGCCATGGGTCACAGGGGTGTGGTGTTTAATGTCACAGCTGGTGACCCCAGCCAGGAGCCTTTGGCCCCTCACTGGTGAGCTGTAGGTGTGTTAGCACATGAAGTGCTGCAGCAGTAGGCTATACTGTGTAAGTGTTATTTTCCTTCAGTAGTGTCAGGATACCTGAGAGCACTCTACAGAGGAGAAGGAAGGGAATTTGTACTACCTGGGTGTGCAGCCTAGCTGTTCTCATAACCCAGTTTGTTACATACATTTGGTACACGTACACTTCTTGGTAGCAGTAAGTAACGCTGTCACGTGTTCCTGGGGCTGCAGTCGATGCAGCTGAGTTTGCAGGACGCAGGGTGCTGGCAGGGCAGAGAACCTGTTACAAATCATTTGCTGATACAGTTGTCTTTTTGTCTTTTCAATCAAATTGCTAACAACCTGCAGTAATGGTTTATTCCTTCATTCTTTGACCTAGGGAGAGAAAGAGCCTGTGTTTGGGACCAATATGCTTTTCTCCATTTAATGGAATGTGGCAGGATGTTGTTGTCAGTAGGGATCATTTGTGCAGGGGTCGTTGAATTCAGTGAATAATTCAACTTGCAAAGGTGCGTTCAGGATCTGTTTGTGGCTCTTTGTGTGATACTCATTTTGTCTTCTTGGTAGAATTTTTTTAAACATCCTCTTTACTTTGAACACTCGACATCATACTCAGCTTTTTGAAGGAAGTGAAGAATAAATAATGTGTATGAGTATTAAGGAAGTAAGAAGATGTAATGCACAAAGTGATAAGCCAAAGGTACCTGTATGTAGTGTATTATGTGGGTACAGTTAGGGATTGTTCAGCTGGTTTTTGTCATAGAAGTGCTAGGGAACAAATGTGTGTTAGGTGTATAACCACCTTCTAGTTAAGGATTATATGCTTTTGTGTTTTGCCATTCAACTATGTTACACCAAACAAAAAATGTAAATGGATCAACTGATCATCAAAACAACAATTCCTGTTGCTTTCAGATTTACAAGAATAAATGTTTCAGTGTTAATGCCATAGCTCCAGTGGCATTTATGTACTTGTATACTTATCTGAATGTCTGGATATGAGTTAGCTTACTTTGACATAGTACCAAGAAAAACTATACATAAACGTAGCAATCAAAATATCCTGGCTGCCACAATGGGGAGCAACTTTCAGATTTGTGAAACAGCCAAACAATAAAAATCAATTTAATTTGGGAAGGCAAGATTTGAAGAAAAGAAAAAAAAAGATGTATTACTTTCTTTGTCTCCCCCTTTGTGAAAAATATAAGCCTACTGAAGAGCAGTGAAACTAGAAATGTCCAGAGACAGTCACTTCTGTTACTGTACCATCTGCACTTTCTTTTCGTGGTGTGTTACTGTATGTTTCTCTTGAAGTTGTTCTCCTGTTGTGTCCAGCCATTGGATTTGCGTATATAAATAGTGCACACCTGCTTTTGTGTTGTGTGGTCTAATTTGTAGTGTTTGCATTTATTGTAGCTCTATGGGATGTGTTTGTTGTTTCAGAAGGGAATTGAAATTTAGTATTCAAAATTCACTGGTAAGGCAGCAGTACCTGCTAAAATCCTTTTCCCAGGATTGTTTCTTTACCTCTCCCTGATTCCATTAAAATTTTTCTTTCCTCCCTCTTAGCACTGTTACTGAAAGTTTACATACATGAGAGGGATGTTCAAAAAACCGAGTGAGGTATTTTATCGTTTCTTATTTAGAAGGTGTAATTCCAGACATCTTATTTGGGTTTCTCATACCTTCAATTTATAGTTGATTTCTTTCTGGTACAAAGTGGCTTCAGGACTGCAAAGCTTCTTTAAGACTTTTTCTGAACACAGTTTTGTATATGTGTAGCAGACTTTCTAATCGGGGCTTCAGCAACATGTAGGTGAAGAAAATAAAATTGTCTAGATAGGCAGCATATAGAAGTGTAGGCCGTTCACTAAAACTTCCTGCTTTAGTTAGTCTCTTAATTTTACATCCTTTTGCATTTACACTGCTTTTTTATCACTCAGTTGATACTCTCATGTTTTTCATAGAGCCTTATGATCCTTTTGTCTTTACAGGATGACTGTAAAGCTACATTTTTTCAGCCTTGTTGTGTCTTTTCCTCAAGAATAAGGAATATTATTAGGCCACCTGTTGGCCTAATAATTAGGAAAAAATGTGAGGTAAAAACCTTATTGTGACTGGCATCTCGCTCTTTATGTGTTTTATGTATGAACTTTAGAATTCAGTACGAATTCAGTTTTCATTTTTTGAGTGATTTTTCACATGGGGGTTAACAAATGAGGAAATAGTAAGTATTCAGGAATAAATATTTACTCTAGTGGGAGTCAGACGGCTCTTGGAAAGTTAGTGGGAGTACTCTTGATCAACTTCAAAGGGAAGTTGGATGGAGTCCCTTGTGCTGTGCTGAAAAAAGGGAGTTTTCTGTATGTTCTTAATTCTGCAACCACTTAGCATGCGAGAGTTCAGTGCTGTTGATTTTCATGGACCTGTTCATGAAAGTGAGCAATATGAGTGAGGAAGTGCAGTGTTGCACGTTTGGATTTCAGAAGAGCAAGGTGTATGTCTTCATTGCATTTTGCTTGAACTTGCAACTAGAGAAGCCATCTTTTCAAATGTGAACTGTGCTTTTTCCATTTTTTGTGTAACTCCTTTGGGGCTTGAGAGGTGAAGACTTCCTCCTGAACTCAGGTATCTCAGCAAGAACATGTGAAATCTGCTGAGAATTGCAAAACAAACTGTGATTTATATCCCCATGATATATTGTGCTTTCAGTGTAGTTTTTCTATATGTGACATCTCTATTCACAAAGACTGTCTGGGCACTCTCCTGGCTTCCACATAAAGATCTGTGTTTCGTTGGAAGAGAGTTGTACAGGCAACTCATAATAGGGTCTTACTTATTACTTTAAGTACTTGCAGGCACTGATAATACTGGTAAATAGTTTCTGTTGACATTGAAATAAAGGGAATTGAATAAGTCCTTGAAATTGTACAATATATTATTGTCAGATAGTTTCAGCACTTTGCAGGAGCTGTTTTAGGATGAGATTATTTGTGGTGGAGGAGAACAGCAAAATGCATGACAGCAAAAAGGTGTGATGACCCAGTTGTACTTAAGTGAGAATGTCTGTTTTAAAGGGGATTTTCACTTCTCAAGTACCAATGGACTTGCTCTAGCAAAGAGCCCTAGGTTAGAGCATGTGTCATGTTTCAAAATTTGAGCTTGCTCCCAAAACTGCTTTTACCTTGTGTGGTTATAGAGAGAGATTGCTTTGACTCATGTGAAGAACCTCGTTAACCAAGTTAGTAGGAAGGGGAGGGAAAACACTTTTCCCCACATTTGTGTGAGTTGCTTCTCTGCCAATATAGCTGGCAGAGACAGTTTTCTTTTCAGCATAATATTTTGACTCTGATTCAAAGCAAAGCTCTGAGTAATAGAGAGTTAGGATATCAACTTCATTTAAATAATGCAAAAAATAATGATTAGTTTATTAGATTTAAGTGCTGCATTTTAAATTAAAATTAAATTAATGATGCTTGGTATAGAGAATGATCTACGTAGTCTGTCTGCAGCACTAACAGAAGGGTAATAAACGTGCTATTTTCCCCAGTGAAAAGGGTACACTAATGTACTAAAAGGTTCTAATGTCCTACCTTTAGTTTTCTACAATTAACAGTTGTTAATTTTTTTTTTATTTCTTTAAAACTCATCCCCTGACATATTTGGTCACTCTGTTTTACTACAGTTTAATAGCTGTATTTTCAGTATTAGTTTACACTCTCCTTCTGGCCCTCAGGCCAGATCACACCACATGTGGATTATGCTTTATGTTCCTAAAAGTGTGTTCCATCCTTGAATGTGGATTTTTGTGAATTTGCCATAAGTGGGGTGTGGGGGGGGGATGGATAAATCTTTTTTTCATTGGATCGGGTGGTTGTTGAAATATCTGGATCCTGCAACACAGTACTGCTTTTTATCCAAGCCTTAGTGGGATGCATAGTGAAATTGAAATGGTCTGAATGTTTCAAATGGGATGGCAACTTAACCTAGCTTGAGTATCTGTCATGGTATCCAAGCTGAGTTCTCTGCCTTTTGTGAAGAACATAAGGGAAGTGGAGAGAAAGCACACAAAATCTTATTTCCCTTCACTTTTGGACTTTTGCCATGAGATGAAGTTTGTGAAGGTAAGCATGCAGGAGCCCCAGCACCTGTGGAAAGTAGAAGGTTTGCCATCTGTGGGCATCAATTTCAAGTGGGATGTAAAACAGTTCTTGAGGTAGTAAGTAGTTTGGAGGAGAGTTGTGAGGGAGAGGAAAAGGTCCCTAACACCTTCCAAGTTTGATCTTTATGCCTTAGTAAGACTCCAAAATTATTTATGGGTTTTTCTCAACCTAAAGCCAAGCATGTTCTGTGGTCTGTTTCATTCGCTGGCTGTACAGGGGATATTTAGAGCTCTGATGTTGCAGGATTTTTGTAAAAGCAGTAGTCTCTCGTTGTGGCAGTTTTGTCATGCTTTAGACTGTCTTGGGCTTGCAACTAGATTTTCTGGTTCTGATCTACTGCCAGTCTTTTAATTGATGGATTGTTTCTGGATTGAAAGGAGAAGATCTGTTTAAAATTGGTGTATTTTTAACAGAACTTAGAGTCTCATACTTTTGTTCTTAGTTCTGTCTCATTCATAGGCAGGTCAACAATGAGCCTTTGATGATGCAGTTGACTTTACTACGAGGAGAGTCCTGAAATTAAAATAATGAAAATACATTTTAGAATTTTTTACCAATTCCGTGAATATTTTGAAATGTTAAGGGAGTGTTGCATGAATTGCAAATGTTCTGTTATAGTTCAGCAGGGGCCTAAGGTTTGGACATTTCTGGTAGTTTATTTTTAGGGATCTCTGGAACATCTGTTATAATTTGGGATTTATAAGCTTCTTCTGAGTTGAAACTTTGTTACCTGCAGGTGTAACTTTGAAGTGATAACTTTATTATCACAGGAGACTGACCTCAGGAAATTAAATGTTTTTCAGACTCTGTCTCTCACATCTTTGTTCCATAACTCCTCAGCAGCAAGCAGACTTAGTTTTCCTCACAGCCTTTTATTCATCATGTATATGTAGAGATTTATTGTCTTGTCATGCAGTCCTTTCTGATTCCTTTCGTTGTATCCTATGTTGTTGTCAGCTCTGCACTGTATTGTGCTTGACATTTAATTTTCTCAACTTTGTGTTAGATTGATGTCTCATATTTTGCTGTGAATTGGGCTGTTTTTGCCTTTGTGGGGACTGCTTCTCATTTGAAAGCTCTGCTGAGTCAAAAAGGATGGGTGGTGGACTCATAGAGATCTTACTGTCCAAGTCTCTTGCAGGGAAATCCTAAAGGTGGATACAAAACCTCTGTAATAAGGTCAAGAGTGAAGGCATCCTGCATTCAAGGTACACTTTGACACTGAAAATAGTACAGACATGTATCAGAAACTTTCTGGAAACAAAATCTGAAAAGGTTCTCTCGTATTGCTGAATCTTGGTTCCTTGCTCTCTGCAAAGGAGAGCAGCAAAATTTACGCAAGGAAAGAGCCAGTTACATAGAATACTGTATCCTTTCCCAAGGTGTTACTTTAAGTGGTTAAAAAAATAAATTCTGTAGTCATAAGAGGAACAGATTTGTGTTGTGCTTCTGGGAGGTTTTTGTGACCAGTCATTCTATACCGTCTTTTCCCCTATTAAATATGCACAGTGAAAGAGAACAAGTTAATGGTAATAAAATTAATGANCCTATAAAATGTGTGTAGTGTGAAAATTCATGTGCAGTGAGGGTATAGCAATAGATGCAGGAGTTTCAGGTTGCTAAGCTCAGACTCTGCAGCTCGAGCATTTTGTGCTGGTTTTTCTGGCTTGCCAGCAATTTAGTTTTTATGCCATATGGTTCTTTTGGCCTTGAAGTGTAGGCTATAGGTTCTTGGTGTCTCTTTTTTACAGAGGAGTAGGGTGTGGAAATGTTCGGTAAACTGGGGCTATGCCTTGAGAATTCATGTAAGACTTCATTTTGATGGCAATATTAAATACTCCAGCACAGGATAATGCTGCATTTCTTGCTAAGCAGAAATTTGAATGCTAACTTACCCAATTATTTCTTGGCTGTACTGATGAGAATGGAAGTAATACCTGAGAAATGTTTCATTTTCATATTCTTATTCTTATCTGTCTGGTATTATATGAAATCTCAAGTGAAGAAGGTTCTGCCCCAATTATAAAGTTTTTATACTGCTACAGTTTTACCAGTTTTAAACATGGTACAGTTAAGATAGAAGATCACCATCTGATAAGCAGTTTACACATTCCATGAGCTATAATATTAGTTGAAATAATGAGATGATATAAAATCATTATTGAAATAATGATGCTTAAGATAATAGGATTAACATGCTTAAAGTATGTTGATTTTTAAATTGGTGTTTATGGTATCCCTTAATGCCGAGTGCAATGTGTACATACTTGCCATGTAATCTTAAATAGGATTATTAATTAAAAATATTAACTCTTGTGAGTAGAAAATTTATTTTTGCATCATTAGTTGAAATAATGTTTGGATAAGAACATCTGTATGAAGTAATATGTGGATAAGAACACATCTATCCACATCTGTTTAAAGATGAATTTATGGAGAGTTCAGTGAACTATTGTTTGAGCCTGTGACTCTTTATTATCAAGGTCCAGTCTGATGTTAATGTATGTTTTACAAAGATAAGAGGAAAGTTAATAGGGCAACAGTGGGAGGAGAATGTAACTGGTTAGTTTTTCTATGATGAATTAGATGCAGTCTTTGCCTTTGAGATCAGTGATTAAACTCTCATCTGCAATGCCCATTTATATTGTGGGATCTGTTGTGATCTCTGTTCTAGTTTTGCTGTAATTGAATTAATGTGATAGGAATAATTGTGAATTTTTCTCTTCTTCTGTCCTTAAATCCATGGCAGAGTAAGGCTACATGTGGTGTGCCTGTAGCAGGTGCCTGGCTTTCTGCTGCTGTGTTTTACAAGTTGCATTCGATGCCATGTGTTGCAAGTCAATTTCTTGATAGTGGAAGGTACTGCCGTGTTCTCTGCACTTTGCCATTTATTGAGTGTTGTTGCTGAAATACCTTCTTAATTATTTGTTATTTAACATTTACTGTTGTCTTCAGAACTAATTTTAAATTACTTAAATTATTTAAACCAATAAACGACATTTACTTAATTTTTGCATCTGTAGGAGACTGAACCCTAGACAAACTTTCAGGCTCAATGTCAGACTTTTTTTTCTCGACCCATTCAGATTGTTGTTTTCTGCATCTTAAATAATTTTCAAAAGTATCAAACAATGAGTGTTGTTCAGAAGACTACAGGAAATGCACATATCCTTTTTTCCAGCCTTTAAACAAAGTCAAAACTGAGGAAAACTTGAACTGTTCCAGGAAACAGGCCTCCCTGTTTGTTAGCAACCTCATTCTCAGCATGTACTTTCAAAATGTGCTCCACCCCTACCCCTCCAAGGCCTTTTATTAAGTCTTATTTATGTTTCAGTCTGGTTTCTGTTATTCTTTACCAATAAAATCTACAGACTGGAGTCCACTTAAAAAAAAAAATTGAGGGCTGTGATAGTGCAAGTCAAGATTTAGAGGAACATGCCAGGTTTTAATCAGTATAAAAGAGCATCTAAGCTAGAACTTTGACTGTATTAAATCCATTTACAAATGTCTGTCTCAGGGTTATGCCAACTATTTCATGAAACCTAGCACCATTTTTCTTTAGATGAATGACATGAATAAAAATGTGAAAACATTCAAATCCAGGCTTTCTAGCTGAACCTGTTCTCTACGTATGCTCTCCATCTGACTTGAGTTGGGGGTGGGAAGAAAGTTTTTCAGTGAAATATGCTGTGTTTTTCATTCTCTGAGCTGTTAAAGCTGAGCTTGGACTGTGAATTTTCTGAAATCCTTCTGTTATCACAGATGTTGGTTATCTGCGTTAGCAGGTTGTTACTGTTGTGTTTAAGGTGCCCCACATCATCTAACTTGAGGGTTTCCGGTTAATTAAATTAATTCACCATTATTATTGTCACAGAAACAGGACTTTTTGAAGGCAAACCTAACAAGACTTAAGTCTTGATTCTGCTAAATGCAAGTTCATAAAACAGGAAGGAAAAATTTGTTTGATCAGCTGTTTTAGACAAGGCACCGTTAGATCTGATACATTATCAATCATGAAATTAAATTCACAGCTCTCTGAATGGTCATCAAGGATCATGAATAGTTCAGGTTGGAAGGAATATCTGGAGGGCATCTAGTTCACCCTCTTGCTCAGACTGAGAAGGATAGAGAGATGGAGCCTGTCAGCACCCCTATTCTTATAGTTGAGCAGCCTCATGATTAAAATAGTTTTGCCTTGTGATGGGAATTTCCTGTGTTGCAACGTTTCCTATGTCCTGTGCTTCTGCAAGAAGAGTCTGGGTCCCTTTTATCTGAATCTTCTCATTCAGTAGTTGGAGACAGAAGTAAGGTTTCCCTGAACTTTTTTCTTTAACCTGATCTAACCCAACTAGTATCACAGGTTAATGGATGAACTCCATGATCTTAGAGGTATTTTCCAACCTAGACAAATCTATGATTGCTCTAATACATTTGAATGTTCCCGTTTTATTCAAATGTTAGTTTCTCATCTGTTCTTGAAAATTTCTTTTTTGATGAAGTTGAAGTTGTTTTAAACCAAGATAGTTATTTTTGCTCTTTGCTTTTCTCTCTCACAGTTCATGATTTTATGCAATATCTGTATAAGTATAGAGGTCTCAGAAAGTCCAATACACTATGCATCTTCCTTTGCCATTCAGTAATTACATTCATGCAGCAGCAAAATTACTATTGCTAGTGGGGGTATTTCCTTTTAACTTTTACATTCTTTTTGATCACGACTTGAACAACTTTTTTTTTTACATGAATAGATGGTGCCTTTTAGAAGTCAGATGTACCAGCTGTAGAGGATACTCTCAATGGAATGTGTTCTTGCAAGCTGAAATGTGAGTTTGTGTCTGGTATTCAAGAGACAGCATTTTGCTGAGGCAATAGTAGCTTGCCTTGTTCTTAAAATGAATGTTCAAGTTTGAAGCATAAAATGATCAGTTCTTGCTTTGTGGAATTGCGTAGATTGGATCATAATGTAATGATGTGAAGCAAGCTACTTACCAACTTGCAACCATAGATCCCCTCTGAAGGTTGCTTTTAATATTTTTTTTTTAGCTTGTGTTTAAACTACTTTTTAAAGGAGTAATTTGGTGAGCATTGCGTTGGAGCACTTACTGATGCTTTAGGCCATAAAAAACACTTCCTGCAATCTAGTGGATGCAACTGTTGGTGCCTCAGTTAGCTTGAGGTCACTGACCTCCATGCAGGTGTGACTCAGTTTAGCAGAAGGATTAGCCTTGTAGGATATCCAAGCTGGCATGCGTGTTAAAGGAGATGGAGTGTGTTTAGCTTCAGTCAGAATTGTGGGCTCATGTTTAGGAGCTCTTTCTTTACAGAAAGACCTGAGTGAGTTTAATTGGGCTTTCTGAATCCCTTCTTCTAAGGTACTTGGGGTGTTTAAGGTCTCTGTGGGTCCATCTCCTCTCTTTTAAAATTTTTACATCATACTGTTCCCTGCTGCAAATAAAGCAGAAAAATCCTGAAGTAGTTTTGTGACTGTCATTAACACAGCTTTGTGTTGAGGAAGTGTGATAACATTAGCAGCCAGAGATGATATATTGGAGCCTTACAAATATTGTTAGGTGTCCTTACAAAGAGCAAAAATACTTTCTTCTGCTGTTTAGCTGGGTATGGCTGAAGCTTTTGCCAGTGTTCAGGTCGAAATGGGCTTGGAAATCTATAGCGGTTCACTAAATACTCTGTTCTTACACCTCATTAACTATAGTCTTGATGGTGAGGGCGGGCTGCAAATGGAAGCAATGTGCTGAGGGTCTTGCTGCTCCTGCCATTGATAGTGTTGTCAAGGAGGGAAGAAATCAGCTGAAAGACCACAGTTGTGGTCTGAGAATAGCAACTGGAAGAAGTCTAGGGAGTGTTGCTGCACTCATGAAAAAGGTGGAACAAATCAGCTGTGGGCAGGAGGGCACTCAAGGCATGGATAGTACCTGTCACATTGCTGTGTTTTAGGTGTGAGCAAAGCCTGAAAAGCTTCATTTTGCTGTTAAAAGTAGTGCTTAGACCCCTTTATCTGGGTCCTATTAGATGAACTCTGTTAGACTCTACACGCATGTACCTGAAGTAGAAGCAAAACATTAAACCGAAATACAGAGTATTCACCTGGAAATTGGCTGAAATAATGGTATATTACCTTTAAGAACATTAAACAGTGTTTTTACTTTAAGTTTATACTGCTTTCTTATTCTCTGTGTGGTGAATGTTGGAGGGATGGGGATGTTTCCGAAGTGCTCTCTCCTTACTTGGGAGAGTGAGCTCCAAGCTGATTGACAGGGGGAACAATTTCTATTTCTGTTTTGAATTATACTTCTTTCTATATAAATACATAATTAGTCACTGTTCTTTGTCTATACCCTGAAAAATGTTTCTCCATCTGCCCAGCTGTTTGGACACTGTGGGAGTGAATACTCCAAATATAAACAAATATTTGTGTAGGACAACAGCTTAAAATGCAGAGGGCCAGAAGTTTCTTTGAAGAAAGAAGCCCACAAAAGTGTGAACCAAAATTACTGTAGGAGATCTAAAGGCTTCTCTTTTGTTTTAAAAGTAGTTTATGAGGCTAAATTAAGTCCATTGTCACAGCAGGCTATAAAAATATTTTGTTTGCTGTGAAAATACTGCATAAAAGGGTTCCAGTTATTCTGTTACATGCGTGTCCTATTCTCAGTGCATTGGCTTGCAAATAAATACAGCTCCCTTCTATAAAAAAACCTAAGATAATTTTGCAAGCTGTACAATACGCAAGTATTAAAATGTGCTTAGTGAACAATGTATAATAACCTCACAGACAACTGACTCCTGTTTTAACCATATGGGGTGACAATATTTGTATAAAGACCAAATGATACAGTACTGTTGCCTTGAATTTCAGTTATTCCTTCTGTAACTTTTGGTTTATTCCTTCCTCTTATGATGTGTATTCTGTTTGAATTTCAGAGTAATTGGTCTGGAAGCTCTCACGAGTCAATCCAATCAAGGAGAGTGGTTATTTCTCACAATATGGATAAAGCACTGAAAGAAGGTGAGTTTCAGGTGCATTAGGGTCTGAAGATCTCTTGTCCTTTTTAGCAGACTATAACTGCACAATATTCCAAGACTTTACCCTATGTCCCTGGTTTCTTCCTTGATATAAAATGGCAAGGTCTTAGTCCTCTCAAGAAATCCACTGTAGTAAGTAATGTGATGTTGCTTTGCAGTTAAACTGATATCTTGTCATTTTAGTGGCTGGTTTTTTACAGAAATACATTGAAATACAGTCCTTAATACTTCTCCACAAAGCAAATGGGTAACATAAAATATTATTGACTGGGTTTTCCTGAACTGAGAAATCCTGTAGACTCTTGCATACAATCTTCCCATTTAGTGAATTCTTGCCATAAAAACTGAATCTAAAATCAGCATTTGGGTTTCTGGCTGATACACTCTATCAGCCTTTTGTAAATATTTTATCTAATTTTGAATACTTTTTCCTTTAAGATTTCTTTGCAGCAGTTTTTCCTATCTTTTTTGTAAATGGAGAGTATCTATGAAAATTATCATTGCTTTAAATGGTTTGGTTGTCTTATGGCAACTTGGTCTGTGTTATGTTTTTAAAGTTATTTTTATGAATAGCTATTAGCAGGCTATGTAGCAAAAATATAATAAAATTAGATCGCTTTACCTACCTATGTCATCTTTTCGGAAGGTCAACTATTACAACATAATCATAATTTATTCTTAGGAAGCATTTTCATCTGGAATCAGTCAGATTACAGGATTCTTGATGATGTGAAAAAGATAGTAGATTCTAAACATTACATGTAGAAATAAGCACAAAAAATCTGTTTGCTGTGTTGTCGCATATGTGTATTTTACATTTTGGATAAACTGCCATGGAATTTGAAAGGCTTTGACATAATCACAGAATTTGAGGTAGTGGGGTTATTTGGGGACAGAAAACAGGTATTGTGGAATATGGAGGTAAAGATAGTTGTGTTACACTTCCCTCCTGTTACTGCATGTAGGAGTAACTTGTTTCTGTAAAAATAACAGGAGCTGTCTTCATTTGAGGTGTTTATCCCACCGATCATTCAGTTGGATGCATGAGGCCATCCCTACACAGTAAGGCTGAAAGAAAGTTACTAATACTTAAGTGATTAATTTTTCAGAGTTAAGTACCTTATGCTGTGACAGCTTACAAGCCTTTTGGCTTTTTTTTTTTTTTGAGTAGCTTTTACCCTCCATTCTCCTGCTGAGTTTTGGAGACCAAACTTGTCAGACTTAGTTTTATTTCTTCCAGGCCTAAGTGAAGCCAACTTCTCTGTTTTGCAGTTTGACAAAGATGAGACTGTACTTTTTGCTCTACCATGCAAAGTATTTTGGGTTTGAAAGGCAACTGAGTCATCTTAAGTTTGAGATACTGAGTGCAATCATTTTGAAATACTGAATGCAATCCCAAAAGCAATAGTTTATTTTTTATTAGCACAAAATGATCAGTCTCTATGAAAATAGACAGGACTTCTTGCCTGTGACAGTTCTGAAATTTGTAGTTGTCTTGATGTGAATGTTTTTGTTTGTTTGCTTTTTCAAAAGTTTGTGGTTCAATAAAACTTTATTACCAGTGATATAAAAAATACCATCTGTATTTATGTTTCCAATCTTGCACTGATTATGATTAAAGTATTTATAAATCCCAGGAATTTTTGATAAGTTTTTGCTGTCTAGATTAAACATCCTATTCAACAAAATGCTTTAGAAAGCCTTATTCATTTAGCTAGGAGACATTCAGTTGTCATGAGGTTTTAATCTTGGGGACCAATTTGGATTCATAGTGCCTCTTGAGGTTTAAGAGTAGGTGTTGTCAGGTTATAATGGTCAATATGGCTTTGGTGTTTGGGTTTTTTTGTTGTTGTTGTTTTTGGTTGTGGGATTTTTGGTTTTTTTTTAATAGATTTTACTTATCTTTACATTACCTTAGAGATGCATGGATTACATTTTTGGGAAAACCAATGTAATCTGATTTCAGAAATGCTGTTGCTGGGTATGAAGAGACAGCCCTTTGGTTGATTCTGATTTCTTCAGCTGTTTTTCATCATTGTGTAATTAAGTTTGCCTGGGGTTTACTGTTAGTTGCTAACTACCTTGCACCCCTCCAGAACTGCCTGTTGGCTGTTGGTCATGCCATACTTTTGCTGGTGTGATAGCCAGTCTGTGTGGACTTTTCTGTCTGAGCTTAGTGTGGCTCACCTGAGCTTCTGTGTCGCTTCAAGCTGCCACTTGCTTTACTGCATTTTTCCTGATGTTCTCATCATAGTCTGTTAATGTAGTTGGAAGGATAGATAGCAGTCATATCCTTGGTTTGCCTGGAGGAATCATGCATGTTTCTGTTTCAAACATCAGTCTTATTTCAATAAACATTAGATGATTAAATAGTTTTCCTGTGATGGTCACTGGCTGATAATGGCTGCCCATGTCTTGTATAGATTCTTGTCTTGTCACAGCCTGTGTAATAAAATTGTAGGGAATCATCCTTATACAATGTGCCTCACACTAACCACCACCAAGAAGGAACCTCTGTATATGTTGGTTTGCAGCTCCCCACTAAATGTCTTTGCTATTTTCCATTAAGAACAGAGTAGTGTAACAGGTTACTGCTTTAGAGTGCTGCTTTATTATTAGTTATAGCATACTTGCCTTAGGTGTAGATACATGGTGGAGGAAATCTGTGAATTAGCCCTGTGTGCTGTGTTTTATGAAACCTAAGTGCTCAAAATCAGAACAAGCGTAAGGTTATGAAGAGATTTTCCATGTTGAATATGGCAGAAAGAAAAGGCCTTTAGTTGTCAACCCTGAGTCTCCTTTTCATCTGGTAGTACTTGAGTAACTAACACTGAAATGTGTTTTTTTCAGTACTTTTCATGCTTTCTCTTGATAGATTTGATTTGTGTTTGACCTTAGTTTTTCTTACACAAAGGAAAGATAAGCCACTTCTACAAATACCCTTCAGTGCTACCTGTTGCTTGTCTGAATTCCATCCACTCATGGTGGTGTGATGTCTCCTGAGAGAGGCTGGACCCAGTCACACTCGTGCTGCTTTGCACAGCGGGTATGCTTGGGCTGAGGCTGCAGCTGTCAGTAGATTGATCTGCTGTGGGGGTAGCTGGCCTCCCAGGAATGGAATTTAATTTTCCATTTTTATTGCTCCAGATCCTGTGGTCTTTTTGTTATTCTTCACAGTCAGTCTTTGTTTCTACAGTTTTAGTAATGCCAAGAAGAATGGTCTTCATATCACTTAGCTGCTTTGCTGGGTCATTTATGAGTAAGTAAAACAGTACAGGCCATAGCTCAAATCCCAGCAGAACTCTAGTGGTGAAATTGTTCTGCTGTGAAAATTCACCGTTTCTTAGATCTTAAAATATTTCATGCCAGAGAGCCATATCTTCTTTCATAGTGGGTTATCTTCCTTCAACCCTGCCTTGAGGTGATCTTGTTGGAAATATTTTGGGAATTTAATTAGATTCTTTCTATGGATCAGGTATTGCTTGTCTTTGTTGATCCCTTAGGATCTAACTCTGTTAGGGATGTAAGGTTGTACTTCCCTTTATAGAAAAATTGGGAAAAACTCAATTTCATTTCCCTATTTAAATTGTACATGTTAACATTTAGAAAAAAAGTTGTAGGTAACTCCTGCTGCTTTCTATTTGAAAAGCTGGGATTGATGATTTTTTTTGGGGGGGGATGTTTGTTTAGAAAAAAGCTTTCAAAAAAAATTTTTTTTTGTCCACAATATCAGCAAACCAATTTGAATTTATGTTCTCTGCTATTGGGATTCAAACACTTGAAGCTAAGAACTCTTGGCAAAGGGTGTGTGTGGAAAACTATTTGAACATAAATTTGTCTGGTTTTTTTTATTTTACTACATTTCCTAGATATTTTAAACACTTTTTTTTCTCTATTATTCATATTTTTTCGTGGTAATAAAAATGAACAAAGATTGGGGAATTGGGAGACTCTCAGGGATCCCTTTTGCACGGGGCCCATCCATCTATGCACAATGATAACATTTAGCCTGCTAAACCTGGCAGTTTCACAGGATTTGAATATGCAAGTAAACCAAGAAATGCTCGTGGTTTTCCAAACACAAACTTTAGAAGAACACTGAAATCTTTAAACCACTATTGCTAGTTCACAGTCCCTGAAATGTTGGCATTTAGACATCATTTTATTAGCCTTTTACACTGTGGTCTAAGTAAAGATTTAGTTGCCATGAGAAACTTCAGTAAAGAGAATAGTAAGCATAAAACCTCATCCTCTTAACTTGTATAGCTAAAACATAATGAAATCTAAAATACAATAAATGAATAATGACCTTAATCTCTTTCAATTTAAATATTTATGTCTTGTAAATTATGAAACTGTATAGTCAGAGTATTTATTAGTAATTTCATTAGTAATTGTAAACCCACCTTTAATGTAGGGGTTTAAAATTTTCATTCAGGTTTTTGTTGTTACTGGTTTTTGTACTTTGGTGTTTTTTTGTCTGAATTGGCTTTTGGCAGGAGGAAAAGGTAGTGGTTGTAAGAAGCAAGTAAGCATTTAGCATTTACTTCTCTGGAACAGTACTTTGACACGTACTTAGCTGTGATATAGTTTGTCATCTTTTTCTGTTAAATTTTTATTGAAAGTATTTTTATAAAAGTATAGCTTATTATAACCCAGTCATGCATGTTAGATCTAGTGTTGTAGTAGCACAGAATTCTGGTAATGGTTCGTGGCTTCCTGACGGTGGTTTCCTCATGCAGGATCCTAACACAATTCGTATTAACCTTGTATTTCTGTTTTACAGATTGCAATGCTTGCTGCTCTAGAATAACTCAAGGCAGTGCTGTAGCTATACCTTTCTTCATTTGTTCATACACAAATGTCACAGGAGAGTTTTGGATTTGACTGTAAATTAATGTAGTGGTTCTGGCTTCTCCAGTGCTTTCAGGCCAGTTACTTCTTGTTGAAACTTGGAAGTCTGTGTCTGCATTTGCATAGAATATTTATGCTCTGTTTTTAAATATTGTTTTGAGAAAAAGAGTAGGCATTTAATCCTTGTTCTTCAAATTTTTTTTACTTTTAATAAAGTTACAAAAAGGGTAATGAATCTTAGCAATATAAAAACTCTCTAGTGTGAAGCTCTGCAAATTACAGGTTTGAAGCCAGTCTGACCTGCAGACCCTGGTGGTGCCACTGAATCTCTGAATGAATGACTGTGGAAAAGGGGATAGCAGTTACTGTAGGACATGTGTAGGAGTAGGAATGAAGGAGGGGTCTAGGGGCGTGTCCTCACTAAACCTCCACATAAGCTTCTGGTTCTCTATTCTCAACACTCTTATAGTTTCCAGTATTTAAAAAGAGTAGTTGAACAGGCTCAACTTCAATTTCACATGGGAATGGTATTTGATCACATTGTAGTAACTTGGGACTTGGATCTTCTGAACTAGTTTAGAAAACCCAGTAGAGGTTTCTACAGTTCTGCACCAGACTCATCGTGGTCACTGCATTTGATTTGATCAGAAGAAATTTGTTTTATGTTTGTAGTGGATGAGTCAGTGGTAGTAAGGTTCTGTCCTGAATGTGTTCTGCTTCTTTTTTTATTCCTTCCTTGTCTTCTGACTGTTGTTTTTAATGTTTTAGGGAATATGTAGTAAAAAAATAATGAGAATAGATGCATGAGCAGATTTCTTCTCTGAAGGGAGCAAGCTGCTCTCTATAAAATGGTTACATTTGTTTTCTGTATTTCTTTAGAGTGCTGAAAAGGCACCGGGTGCATCAATGGGCATGAAACTAAAGCAGCAGCTGTGCACCGTGGCCAGGATGACACAAGGCAGTGTCTTACCAAGTTTTAAATTGACTGGTATCCTTTTAAAATTTTGTTTTTTAAAAGCTGTCTCACTTCTCACTTGGAGATGTATCCTGGGCCCTAAAGAACCCTGAATTTTATAGACAACAGCACTGTTGTGATGCAGAAAGGACAAAAAAGGTTCAGAAGTGATGAGGAAACTACAGAAGACATGTAAAGTAGGAGAGTTATAAAACACAGGTGCAGGAAAATATGGTTTAAAGCTGTGTAGTCCTTTTAAGGTGTTCAAAGTATGTAACTGGCAGAGTTAAACACAAGTGAAATATTTCATAGTTGCGTGGTTGATTTTTGGTGATGATTGATGATCGTTTGTCTCTAGCTTGATATTGTCAATAGATTTTGTGGTTCTTTCGCGTTGAATGTGACAGAATCCATGAGTGGCAAAAAGGAATCAAAATAATGTATTATGTAACATGCTGGAAATTGAGCTCATTTTCGAGTGGAGTTACTTAAAAATAGTTATAAATTAATGGTCATTAGGAATAGATTTTCTGTGAAAGAGAATATATCCTTAAGGTATCAGTTCTGCTCATGTGCTCTTGCTTTGTAGAGTTCTGTCTAACAGACTTCTCTAGGAGCCACCACTCCATACCATGGCTTGTCTTCTTGGGCAAAAGATGCTGAAGAAATAGCTATTTTGCACCCTTGTGAAGGATAGAGAGGGTGTCTATAAGAAAATCTGAAAAAGTCACTATTTGCCAGTGATGCTGATCAAAAAATACCACAATGCAGGGTATTCTGGGATTGATGATAAAATTACTGGTCTCTTATGGGTTAGATAAGGAAGAATCTGTGCTGTGATTAGCTTTCCAGAGTCTTTCAGATCTTGCAACAGGAGAGAGTAACTAAGCTGTAAGAAAAAGCTGACTGCAGAAGGACATGGGGACAGCTGTGGAAAAATAGATACTTAAAGTGTGTATTGATGGAAGACTTGAGATAAGTAATAAAACTTCAGATTTTAAAATGCTATTCCGAGTGTTCCTTGGTGTATCAAGAGATTATTCCTCAGCTTGCTTATCAGAAGACCACTACTGATTATAACTGTTTTTATCACTGTAGTATTTGTGGGTGAGAGTTTTCAGTGAACTATTTAATCTATTTTAGAAAAGTATTTTGGAAGTTCCTATCCTGCTATATGGCTCTGCAAACTTTTTTCTCTCTTGGATTAGAAAAAAACCAAACTTCAAACTGGTTTGTAATTTGTTTACAGAACTATGATTTTTTTTCTGAATTATTAATTAAAAAGTCTTGAAATGACATAGCAAAAGGCTCTTAACTATGCATTTCAGCATATTCATTGAAGTTGACTCAGTTTCTTTCTTTATAAACTTGAGAAAGCTAATTTGTGAAGCATTTGACCAGAGACTTTAATCAATTTTAGCTATTTCTCTGGAAATGTTTTTAGCAAAGTGATATTGGTTGATGTTTGCTAGTTTTGCCAGAAAAGGCAAGTGAAAATTTTTAATTCAGGATGTTGTCCTATTAATTTGTTATTAGTTCACTCTTGCCGGTGCCAGGGAGATTTTCATAATTTACTAAACTGCCAAGCAAACAACTTTCAAAGTGGAAGGTAAGAAATAGTGGAGTCTTATGATTACTTTGCCCCATGGGCTTACGCTGACAAATGAAATAGACATTCGATATGAAAGTTTGAAACCAGGATGTTTAGTAAAGAAGCTGCTCAAGTTACCAGGCACATGACTTCATTCCCCACTTTTTGTTATCCCTCTGGCAGATGCAAATTGACTCTTACAACGCCAGCTCTTCCCCCATCTTTTTGCAGCTGTTAGATAGTTCACGTGTTCTCCCTGAACACCTCCTGCTCCCTCTTAGACCTGTGGGCACATTTGCTGGAGGGAAACTTCAGTAAAACTGGTGACACACAAATATCAAAAAGAAAAGTCAGAATGGTAGAAGACAGTGTTGCCATGGGGTTTGCAATTACAGTAATATTGCTTATTGCCTGTTGGTATGGTTCAGAATGCTTTGTCATTTTTGAAGTTCGTGTGGTCTTGCTAATCCACTTGTTCTCTCTTAGCTCTTTTGATCCTATAATATACTTTATGTGGTGGTGTTCTGTGTTGTATGTCTTTACAAAATTGAAAAATCTTACCACCTTCCCTTTTTAGCCGTGACTTTGGAATGGAGATCATTCAGTTACTATGTAAAGGAGACTGGCTTCAGTCTGCAACATTTTAGACACAGTCAGATTATATGATAGTTCATATAACCAAAGCGACTTCTGAGAGACAAGTATTAGTCTGTGGTTTGTGTGTAGCTGGTAACCTGGCTGTCTGAGCAAATCCACTTAAAGGCTTTGCTTTGCCAAGTGACCTGCAGTAACCTGTTAGGTGCAGATTGCTGTAACTTTTCCAACCTTGCTTTCTTTGGCAAGAAGTAGACGTAAAACCTATTAGCCATACAGCTTTTGAGAAGAGTGGAGGATTACATTTACCTGTCTTGGTGTGCCTTGTCCTTTTGCAGTTTTTGCTATTTATTGTTTTGTTTCTCCTTTCAGTGTTTGACTACAGCTATAGAGATTACATCCTGTCCTGGTATGGGCAACTCAGCAGAGATGAGGGGCAGTTGTACCAGCTGCTATCTGAAGACTTTTGGGAGATTGCCAAGCAGCTGCGACAGAGGCTGAGTCACATTGATGTAGTTAAAGTTGTCTGCAATGATGTAGTGAAAGCTTTACTCTCGCACTTCTGTGACCTTAAAGGAGCCAATGCCAGGTAAAAAACCCCTGCATTTCATTGGAATTTTCTGCTTCTCTCTTTACTTACAGATGTGCTAAATCAATGTGATGAAGACTATGTATGCTTTTGTAGGAAACTGGTAAAATAGTTCAAGCTTATTACCAGTTTTAGAAAACGAGTTTTAGGCTTCAGGACATCTGTAAGGAAAGGAAACACTTGGACTTCTTTTTCTGAGAGTTCAGATTCACTGCTGTTTCAGTTTAATCCATGAATCCTTTGTTCACTGTAGGAGTGGGCTGTGTGAGCAGTTCCTGCAAAGTGATGTGAACATGCAAGGGAAAGAAGAGCTGCTGTCAGTGCAGTCAACAGACAAGAAGATGGTTATTTGCACCTTTCCCAGAATAGCACCAGGATTAATTCCATTGAGTTTTCCATTTCTTCTAGCCCTGGGAGGCAAAGCCTTCTCATTCTGTAGGTGGCCTGTCCTGCAGTAACAAGATTTTTCTACTGGAAAAATTGTTGGCTATATTTTCTTTCTCTGCTCTAGTTGTCTTGCTAATTTCATGAATTTATTCTTTGACAAGAATCTCTTTGTCCACTTGAAAAAGCCAGCTTTCCACTGAACACTAGAGTTCCACCCAAACTGTAATTTTGTAATTGCAATTGGGGTCTCTTATCCTATGCAGTTCCCACATTTGAATGCATAATTTGTCTAATGGTGCACAGAATTTGGTCTTATATATGCACTTACCTGCATTTTGGTCATCATGATTGGAATAGGCTTTGGTCATGTGGATTTAGACTGAACATTTTATTCTGTGAAGTTGTTTTGCCTACAGTTAAATCTCTGTATTTTTGACACTCCTTCAGACAAAAAAGAACAATTGTGTTCTGTCAGTGACCAATCTGTTACCATTGACACTTCTTTCTCTTCTGGATTAGAAGATATGGTTAATATATTTGCAGTAAATCCTAGCTAATTTCTTATGTAAGTTAATGCATAGAAAAAATAAAGAGAAAAGACACTAAAGGGTGGTTACATTCAAGAAAACAAGAAATTAAGGTGTAGGCACTTTGCAGTAGATCTTGCAGTGGGTTCTAGATACTACTTTCTATTAGCTCTGGAATGAGATAGGAATCTCTTGGTCAGGTAAAACTCCTAGGTGTGCACCTTAATTTTTAAGTATCATGCTTGCACTTGTCCTTTATCAAAATAAAGTGCTTCCTTTTGGAAAGAATTTTATTTGAACAGTTAAAGAATCAGGAAGTTGAATTTTTCTTTTTGTTGTTTGTTTTGGGGTTTTTTTAAGTCAAAATGTTTTTCTGTTTGAAGCTGGAGATGTAAGAGCTAGAATTGCAGAATTATTAAGTATTATTAATGCTGATTGTTGATGAGGTTTCTTATCTGCTTAGAATTATGACCACTTCATCTGATCTTTGTTGGATTGTTATTTCCACTATGTAGAACTAAAATAAATTCTCTTGGTTATTTTCCAGTTAACTTTTTCACTTGGAAGTAGTAAATGCACCTTAGCTCTGGATAAGACAGGCTGCATTAGCATGGGAA
>VZTN01022802.1:3914-17015 GCA_013400515.1 Erpornis zantholeuca | reverse complement strand
AGTTAAATACATGGTAATCTCTGGTGTCCTTGATCTTCACAATTAGTAAGAATGATAATAATAAATGATAATTATTAATAAAGAGTGATTATCAATAATTAATATAAAAATGCTTTCTTAAACTGCATTTCAGCTGTATACCTAGCAGCCCTCTGGATGTGCAACATTCTTTCTCATTTTATAAATGTGAAAGCAAAAGTGAGATTACAGCCTTGCAGTAACATTTACTGGTTTGTTTCTAGATAGAATTACATTACAATGAGACCAAGAAAACTCACTTATGACCATATCCCTTGTGTAGGATATCACAGGAAAAAAAATAAGAGATTTGCAAAAAGAGAAGCCTGTCCTGAGTTTTACAATAAGTAAAAGTATTGGCTTGCAGCAATGCCTTAATTCTCTTCAAGTATTATTGTGGTGCAAAGAGCCAGAGATGCTCACAATAGCTCAGAATGGCTCACCTGCTATTGTTCCTAGGAAAAGCACTTGGATGACTGAAGCTTCTATGACAGATCTGTTTTTCATAAACAGTCTGTACTTTCACTGCAATCCTTAGTTTTGATCAGGTTTTTAAATATGCATTCTTTGGGTACAAAGCTTTTGTTTTGTTCTCATTTAAACTGCTTTTATTACTGCATTACCTCTTCAGGCAGGACAGGAAGAAGATGGCAGGAACAAAATAATACAGGAAAAAAGTGCAGGCACCACAGCGTGCTAGTGATATAGGTGGTAGGTGGGAAGGAGAAACGAAGCTTTTCATCCAAGGGTTTCAGTGGTATTCAGCATTTTTAGGGAGAAGTTTCATGGAATATGTGGGAAAACTATGTGGAACTTTACCTGGAGAAGAGAATTTGAATGTCACTAAGTCAAATGAAGTGAATATATTATTTCTGAGGAGAGATGGAGTAGATGGAGACAAGGCAGAGGACAGCAGATTAATGAGAACAGTGACCACTGAGTGGGAAGGACAAAAGAGATACAATGGCACAGGGCTTGCATCACACACTAATAATCAATTGCTGTGTTTGTAGTGTTAAACAGAAGATATTTCTGCTTTTAGGGGTGGATGCTCAGGATATCCTCTACTGGTGAAACTTCATGTAAGACATCTTTTACATGTACACAAATCCCAAACCACTCAGGGTTCTGTATACCTGACTGGCCCTTTTACTAGCAGTGGGAGGTGTAGGATACAGTGCCAGGAATAAATTACACTGATTCCTCGGAACCACAGTAGTCAATCCTTTAACTCCATGCATGCATGGATAAATATTAGTGCTCTTGCAAAACCCCGATGCTAATGTGTCCACATTTCAGAGCTTTTTAAGGTGAAAGCAACTTGAAAAATGAGAAAGATTCTTTACCCAATTACTTCATTAAGTAATAATGAAGTGTAGCTGGCATTCCAACAAATTTGTCCTTAGGTTGCAATATATCCTCCCATGAGTCATAACTATCCACATCTCATATGCAGAGGTCAAATGAGTTTTCTAATATTGTGCACTAGGATGATAGTGGATTCAGGAATCTGCATTCACTGCTCCAACAGAAGTAAAAGTCTGTCCTTGTGCAGTGCTGTAAAGTGTTGCAAAAGAGGGATGTTTAAACTCCTCTAAATGATGTGAAATCCACCTCATTGTTCATCCAGTTCCAGAACTCAAAAATCATATCCATGTAGTCGGACTTTAGAAAATAATGTTCCAAGAATTCCTCCTGTAAATCTTGACATTAAACCAGTCTTACCACTGTCTCGCCACTTGAATCATTTATTTAAGCGGTGATAATAAAAGGTGTCAGCAATTCAGTTGTAAGCTTCTGAAGATTTCTGTGCGCATTGACCTTTAAGTGCTTGCATCCTGACAGGTGAGCCGTTCCTAACGCCTCCTATGAGATATGGCCAGGGCAAGGGGTCAGGCACGCTAATGATAAAATTACCATTTACCTTTTACCTCACCAGCCTCAGTGCCTGACATTATAAATGTAGGTAACCTTTCACCTGAAGGCCCTCTTTCCTCTGCATTGCCAGGGATTATGGAGAAGTGAATGTGCTCACACCAGCAGAAGAGGTATGAGTCACAACAAAAAAAGGTGCTTCTGGTGATTCTTTCCCTTTAATTTTCTTACTTTTTAATTTTTTTCAACCAAAATCACATTTTTGGAAAAAGTTTGAAGAGTTTTACCCTGTTTTATTTTAAGAGACGCTTACCTGTTTTTTTATATTCTAGCATTCTTAATCTATTCAAGATTAATCTGTGTTTTATTATCAAGATGAAAACACTGCTTATTAATTGAATAATCTGACTGATATCACAGCAATCAATAAGGTTTCTTTCAGGGATAATTGACCACATTAATGAGATTTTATTGGTGATCTTCATTGTTTGCCATAGCCCAAACAATGACCCAAGAGGGTCAACTTTTTCACCTTTGCATCCTCATTTTTTTATACTTAGGTTTTCCTGAGCTTCCCTAATTTTCTGACTTCATTCAATGTTCCTCTCCCAAAGGCAGCACCATTCAATCAGTGGTAATGGGTACAGAGTGAGAGCTTTGGAGGTATCAGTGTGACTCCCACCCACCTATATTGTGCCTGATTGCTCACAAGCAAACACTCAGACAGTAGGATGTACCGTGAAACTTAACATGAGTGGGGTGTATTTACTTCTCCACATATAAAATATTTCATATTTCTAAAAATCCATGCTTGTTGTGGATAGGATGAGTATCATACGTAGGAGAAATATTAAAGATGGTGCTAGGTACAGGGCCTGCATCTGGCTGATTCTTGATGCGTATCTCAATTTGAAAGATATATTCTTCTTGCCAGAGTTAAAGCATATGAGGGTGGAAAACATACGAAGAGACAGACACAGGAAATGAGATTCAGTTCATTTCACTGATCATGAGCCAAATGATCACAAGCTTTAGTAGAATTTCCTCCCAGAAGAACAGCCTCTTTCTGATAAATGCAGTCATGTAACTGCAAGGGCATAAATCGTACAAATTGAAGACTATAGTTCAAATATAGATCTTTATATTAAGTTTAGTGAAATTTGGTATTGTGTGAACATTATTCATATCTATGAATCTTCAGGCACAAATCTCATTGCATTTTATTTGTGTTATGAGGATATACATTTTGTAAAAGTTTTATTCAGTGAATATCTACCTTAATGAAATTGTGCTCTGGGAAGTTTATAAAAATTGTTTCATCTCCTTCACAGTGGAAAAACCTGAGCAGACCTATTTCTGGTTTTATCTATTCAAGTACACACGCAGAGTTCAAGCATCTTATAAATGAAAGGTACAACATAATTTCTGCATTAAGCTGGAAGAGTAAGTAAAAGCCTTGGTTAGTACATATTGAAAGGAGAGTCAGGTTGTGTGCTGAAACAAGAACCCACAGAAGAAATATTGTCCCTTCCAGAAAAGTGTACAGCTCTCCTCTCACATTAACCTGCGCTGCTTCTGCCATCAGGGAGTTTGTGAAGCAGTCAAGCAGGACAGAAAGCACAGGAAAAGCCTTCCTCTGGGAAGCTTGTACTCAAATCGAACGTGTTGAAAGGACACAGACAGGAATGTCATTCAGGCTGGATAGCCTGACAGAGTTATTTCCAGGCTTATCAGATCATGTTCCACTTGTCTGAATACTCTTGTTTTACTTCTGTGCATCAATACAAACTAAGCCCCCAGCACCAAAACCAGATTCATTTCCACAGTACAAACAGCTTAACAGTGCTTTTCAGCAGGTTTTCCTCCTACCACTCTGCCCATCTTTCTCCTGGAATGGATTGCTGCTCCTACATTCAAATTCTACATTTACAGTGGTGTAATGATTTCCTAGTTATGGCTTAGACCACGGAGCACACTCAATACCATACAGATGTGTAGGAACTTTCATAGCAGTATGAAAGGTTGCAGAGACTCCACAGATGTAATTGAAGTTGCTGAAAACATTTATAAATTGATTTTATGGGTTATTACATAGTCCCATCCGCTGATCCATTTCTCTGGTACCGGGACTAGTATTTCATGCTTCTGCAAAGGTCCAAGCACATAGTATTAAATCTGTTGAGTAAAAAGGATCCTGACAGTAAAATATTTCTCTCCCCTTCTCTATGCTGCAGCACTTTGAAAGATCAGTACAGGCCAGGCTCATGCAGCTGGGCAGTCAGTTTTTCTGAGTTAGGAAACAGGAGTACTGTGACCACTTAAAGGGCAGATTCCTGCACTGACAGAGACCACGCGTTTAGCCCTCACAAAACCTGCAGTGTTTCTCAGCATGGACTAACACGACCTTTGCAATATCATCCCAGTAAAATCCCTCAAATACTGGATTATGTTCTGTCTCTCCCCTATGTGTTCATTGAATATATATGATGCTAGCTGGCTTGAAGGAATCTTTCTTTTGATTTCCCAGAGGATATCCACTGAAGGTTTGATCCTGCAATACACTGAATGCGCTGAGCATTTAAGGAAACCAGAGGAATTTGAGAATCTGAAGCTATCTGCTGGCTGAAGTCTTGAAGAGATGTGTTGCACTAGCTGTGTCATGTTCAATGTCATGCAAAATATTTCCAGAATGGCAAGAAGAAATAGGGATAGTTCAAAAAGACAAACAAACAAAAAAAATCTAATGAGAAAAATACTTCCTGGAGACCTGGAGGAAGAAAAAAGATGTACCAGAGACACCACATTCCTGAATGTGCAAGGAGGGTCTGGTTTCATAGCAAGGATGTGGTCAGATCAGGAGACTTTCTAGGTTATCACTAGCTGCAGAACTCACACCTATTAAGTCCAACAGGATACATATTTTGCAGATTGGCTGGAAAACTAAGATAATAGAATACTTTTAAAATACAGATGTTTCCATTTGAGCGTATGTTTTTTGATTATTGAATCTTTCAAAGCCACATTATCATGCAAAAAGGCAAAAATGTGACATACCTGTTTAGGAATGAAAGAAAAGGGAAGTGACTTTTTCACAGAAAGGGCTGTGTTAACATATTTCTGAAAATCAATCAATAATAAAGTAAGTCTAGTGAAGAACTGAGGATTCCTCCAGGGAATGCAGGATGTAATACACTTTTTTTTACAGTTTATAGAAAATATAGTTTGTTAACATAAAGAATAAATGGATGTGTCTTTTCTTGTTTCAAAAAGGAATTCTGGTTTTCCAGTAAAAATAAAAGTGGTTGCAGTGCTGATAGGAAAACTTACTTATAATTTAGCAATTCTTTGAAATATATTCAGTTTGAAAAACAAGGAAAGTTAAAGTAGTTTGTCCTCAGTATTCAAAGCTTTTTTCTGTTCCGGGTAAAGACAGGAATTGGCTTCAGAGAACGACATTAGTCCAAGGGTTCTGGATCTAGCCCTTACACTTAAAGCTACTGCATGACCTTTCGCTATGCTTTGTACTCCACCAAGGAAATGGAAATTGTTTAAAAATTAATGCATGGATTTTTATTTTTATAAGTGTCTTTAGCATAAATGATTTTTTTTAATGAAAAATGCATACTTCATGTGTTCACTTTCTAGATTCCTCATAATGGACAAGGTTTGATCAGGGGATGGGTCAAATTTCTTACTTATGGTGTGGTATGTGGTACAAGTATTTCCCCAATGTAAAATAACTATGTGTTCTTGTGTGTGTGTACACAAACACAGATACATAAATAGGCATGCAGGTATAATATACACATACGTGAGCGTGTGGGAGTGCACACCCTTAGCAGCCACACAAAGAACCAATGCATACTGCAATTAAATGTGATATGTAATTTCCCAGTTAAGATCAAGACCTGGGAAAGAAACTCTGTGTTCAGGGCTGGCAATCCTCTGGGAAAAAGGCAGGAGAGTTGATACTTAAAATGGTCATTCACTGCTTCTTTCTGCTCTGAAAATGCTGAAAGGGAAACTCAGGTGCAGCATCTCCAAAAGCCAGCACCAAGAGCACTCCTGCCTGCTGAGGAGGAAATGTGATGGGAAGACATTGCCAGACTTCATGCATACCCTACTCCTTCAACCAGCCTTTCTGCAACTGCTGGGAAGAAATATGTGGGGATCCTAGGATGACTGTGATATCTGGGGGCAGAATCCTTTTACTAGCTCGGTGAAAATTCTTTTCTTCTAATGAGAAAACCTGTAGAACAGCTGAAATCACACAGGCTTTTAGTCTTCATGGTTATCTTCTCATGTGTTGCCACTGAAGAATGCAGTGGAGGCCGAAGCTATCTATGAGGACATATTGTTGCTTACCTCTTATTAGACATATTCATTTCTTCCAGCCTGGAAGCCTTCTCATACCTTATTAGATTTATTAATGTGTGTTTATAATCCCGCAGTTGTACTTGGATGATTTTAGGATGTCTGAGACTGGAAGGGAATGGGATGACATTTCTAGTATAATTTGTTCTGCATAAAGCCTGTTCCCATTAATACTCAAGTTCATTCTCTATTTGTGAAGCTACTGGACCGAATCAGCTCATGCCAACAGGCACGCTCTGCTGACAGCTCAAGAAGCTCTGCTGGTTGACACCAGCTAAGAAATTGGCTCCACAGTTTGAGAAAGGGAGGGACAAAGTTTAAAGAAGTGTTAGTGTAAGTGTCAGATTGTATTTCCACTTCCATCAGATCAAGTCTAGAATAAGTTCATTTAAAGCAAGGGATTATTTTTCTATTCTCTTTGCTGTAATGGAAGAGAGTTTGTCTCTGAGAATTTATGTCTTCAAAAATCTCAGGCAGAAAAAAACACTTTTTAGCCAGTCTCTGAGATGCTAATGAAACTCAGAGCAACCCACTGACATGTAAAGTACCTCATTTAATGAATTTACTCACACATATGTGTATGTGTATATGTGTGTGTATACACACAAACACACAGTTTAACGGAAAAAAAACAAACCCTAAGCAAAAGGAAAATCCTCAAGACTAGATACAGTACCCTTTAAGTACAGAGCTGTTTAAAATATCAATCTCTTTATTGTAATTTGATGTGTGAAATTCAGGCATGCATTTACAATTCAGATCCTATTCCTCAGGGATTCCCATTTAGGGCCTGTTCATATGATTTATTTAGTGCCTTTCTTCACTTACTTACGCTTGAGATCGTTAGGTATAATGCACATATATGCACAGGGATAAAATGTTTATCATCATTACTTCAATGAAGTCATTTGCCATCCTTGACACCCTCTAATGTCCCAAGTGCTTCAACCCACTGGCTCATTTGCCCAGCTTTGCTCTCTCTTCACTTTTTCATCTCAAATTCTCAATGTGTTCCCTTCATCAATCACGGATGTTTAGTGGGTAGC
Organism: Erpornis zantholeuca; assembly: GCA_013400515.1. Classification (NCBI taxonomy): domain Eukaryota; kingdom Metazoa; phylum Chordata; class Aves; order Passeriformes; family Timaliidae; genus Erpornis; species Erpornis zantholeuca. Next base: position 9,702 of record VZTN01022802.1, on the reverse strand, counting down.
AGGAGGGAAGACAGCAGAATAATTATCCAAATATAACAAAAGAAGGTCCCCTTTGTGATTCAGGAGGGACATGGATGGGGGAGGGGGAGCAGAGGAATCAGGAGTGTGGATTTCAAGCTTCTTTGAAAACATTAATGATATTTAATGGAAACCAAAGAATGCACTGGAAGTTATCGTGGTCTCAAATCTGTGTCCCACATAGCTAACATGAGGACTTGGTACCCCCCAAGTGTCCTCTTTCTTCTCTGACTCTCACTGCCCCAGGTTGCCAGAATTTCACCACCACTGATGGTTGCAGTCAGGAACAACTTTGCATCTATTTTTTCCTTTTGGATCTATTTTTCAAAAAAACTAGGATCCAAATCACTGTGCCCTGACTACATTCAGCTAATTGGCCCTTGCTTTCGATGACATCCATGGTGTGGGGATGAACAAATTGAAGATGAAAGGGTGGGCTGGGGTGGGGGCAGGGGAAGTTAGCATGGCCTGGGGCACAGTGTCGTGCACAACTGGGGAGAGGCGAGAGAGTGTGGGGTCCCCAGGTGGCTGTGCAAGGTGACTTTTGCACTTTGAAACAAGATTGGTCTCTCACATTTCTCTGCCTCCCTGGTACAGGCACCAGCTGCAACATGCTAGTTCTCTATGATGTGAAAGCAGGGATATACAAAAAGTCTAATGCTGGGGAGACAGATCCTAGAGATGTTCATGCTCATGAAAACAAATATTTTTAGGGGTGCTTCAGAGTTCAGTCAAATAGTGGTTGCCAATGTGTGCTAGATTTGGGACAAATTAAAACTGAAACTTCTCATGTAGACCACAAACCAACACAGAGTAAAAAAAAAACCTTTGGAAATAGAATCAAAAAATTCAAGATAAAAATGAACAACTATTTATCTACTTATTTTTCCCAGTAAGCCCAAGCTGGACTTTAATAATTTATTCATACATTAATATTTGCCCCACTCAAAATGTAGTCAGTGACAATTACCAGAACAAACTCAGGGTTTCTGAACGCTACCTGACACTTTAAAGTACACCAACAAACAAATAGCTGGTCGTAGCAGCTATTTCAGTTCACCTTTCTCTCTTTCTCTAAATATGAAGAACTTTGCCATGCACTTGGATGGTAGATCTGACATAATCATGGAAACTCTTCACTGAGCGATTGCTTGTGGTCTTCACAATAAACACAGCAGCAGTAGTTGTCTCTGATTGTAACAGGAAATTCTGGCCTTGAGCATATCTACTTCATCAGCTTTAGAGGCAGTTGTTCTACCAGGGAATTCCCAAGCCCTTAGCTCACAGCTATAGCAAAAGAAATGGAAGATGAACTACTGGTATGAAATAAAGGCTAAAATCTATACCTCTACAGAAAACTAAATGTTCTTGATTTGCCTTTTATTTTTTAGGCCCTATATATAACCTGGGATAATTGTCATCTACTCCAGTTTAAAGTATGTGAGCTAGAGCTCATATCTGGACACTAGAGTCCTCATGGACTTCTCCAATCTTTTTGAATCCCTCTAATATGTTAGTCTACACAACATTTGATGGTAATAAATTCTACTGTTTAATGAGAAAGTATATTAAAAGAAAAGAGTGGACTTTTCTGGATCTTTGATAGAGATTTGTCGTCTTTGCTACCTGAAAGTGAAAAGAGTGAAGTTTTTCTCTAGCCATTTTTCATGCCATGTCTTAGCGTGTCAAAACCAAAGTAGAAGAGCCAGTCTTTCACAAGTCCTTCTCAGAATTATATGTTGGGACCTTTTTCTGCTTTTCCGAATTGTCAGTTCTAGTTTAACAAACATTCAACATTCACTCATTCACTTTTCCTGCTAAGTAGTTTGGTCTATTTTCTTGTCCTTTCAGAGCATTCAGGAGGAGATTAGAAAGACTGTGCTTGAAGACTGTGAAAGAGATAACAGAGTTTATCACTGTTGCTTCCGTTGCAGAGTCTCAAACATAGTTTGAGCCACAACCTTAGCAAGTGATGGTTTCATTTTTTTTTTTCTGATCTGAAGTATAAAAACAGTGTACTGTGGCACAGAAATGCATTATAAAGCTATGGAGAAAAACAGAAAGTAAATTCCTCCAAAGGGAAAATGAATTCTCATTCTTTCCAGGGGAATGGATAGAAATGTAAAAATCATACAGGGAGAGCACTTATCTATGGCATTTATTTTTGGTTAATACTATTTAAAGCAATGCTTGGAGTGATTTAAGAACTTCTCCTTATGTCTGCCATGTAATTTGCTGTTCTGTATTCCCTGTCTGGACTGGTAAACACCAAATAAATTCAGACGTTTCTTCAAAAACCATTGAGAATGCTACTCATGTCCTGGAAACAAAAGGAATTTACAGATTAGTTTGTTTAGTTTGTTTCGGTTTTTACCAGATACAAAATGCCTATTCTGCAGCATTATTTTATTTTCACACTGGGACTGGGGCATTCATGGCACCTGATCTGTATTTTTTACTCTCCTGAATGCTTTTCCAAAAACAGGTAGCATGTGTCCAATGTATTGAAATCATACAAGACCATGACTCACATTTCCTTCATGGCAGACCCAGCTCTTCAAAAATGTGCTGTGTAAATAAAAGGTAAAGGAGCAATAACAGGTCCTCTGTGCTTGAGGTCCTGGCTGGACCTTTCTCCCTGGACCTTTCCTTCCCAGGGCAGAAATTTTATGCCCCAGATCCTTCTCTCTTGAAGAAACATTTATTTCTACAAATGCTGCTGGGGGCATCTTGAGTTAGCTCTGCTAACTCCATTTCATACAAGATGCTCCACACCTCAAAAATTTCGCTGTCCAAACACAGGAAGTTAAATAGTCAGAAACTCCAGACATGCCACTGTAGAGCAGTTTTCCTCATCTCACACTGTCATAGTATCTTTGCACAGTCTTAACATCACATTTAGAAAGCAACAGGATTTTTTCCTTCCAAAAATGTCCCTCCTCTATGGTCAGTGACATCTGCTCTGTTAAGCACATTTTCCTCTTTCCTGGGATTCAGAAGTTACAGCAATAAAACTTCTCTTTTCTGACACACCAAAAGAATAAATGCAGCCTTGCACGGCTCCTGGCTGAATCAGGATGTTAATGAGTAGGGAAACTGCAGTGAAGATGATGGCTAACCAATCAATAATGACTGAATTACAGTTTAAAAACTGGATGTGTTAGATAGTTATTAACAGTGTAATTATTCATAAATGTGCCTAATTATTCATAATTATTCAGAAACCTTATTACTTCCCTGATTGTCATAAGTGATCTCCGAGGCCAATTATTATTTGATTATGGCCACAGGACTCTATGTTGGTATTACTCCTTTTGTCCTAGAAAAGTACAGAGAAAGCTGGTGAAGTGAAACTCGTGGAGGACTATCTGCATCGAGTAGTCCTTTAAGAACAAGAAGCCTGTGATTTGAAAGCCTCTATTGTGTTTTCTCTTAGCTCTTTCTTCAGATTTCCTTGATTCCTTTATTACAGGAGCTGCTGCTGCCTAATTAGGGTTTTCTTGTTGTAATTGCTGCATTTGATATCTTAATAGCGTTACAGTGCGTGTGAGGGAGGAAGGGGGAAAGGGGCAGAGGGACTATCAATGCACGTGTTTGTGGAGAAACTGAAAGCTCCCCGGGCTGTATGACTGAGCCAGAAAGGCCCAGGAGCCAAATCCCAGCTAGCTCAGGTATCTTGTAACTCAGCAGGGAGCTCTGTCACGCAGCTAGGGTAGTTTCTAGCCCCTGACAATAAGAGTGACAGTGCCTTTCCCTTTAAACAAACAGCTGGGCTTGATAAGTCATTTCCAAAAAAAAACAGGTGAGAAAATTGTATTTTACATTTGCTTACATTTGACTCACAGGAATGTAAACTCAAACATAACTGCAAGCTTGGTTAAGTGCTGAACCAGAAGTATCCAGGGTGTTGATGCAATCAGACCTCATAATCAGAAAATCTGGGATTTTTGTCAGAAGACACTTCACTAATCAAACAGGAGCGTCAGCTTCTTTCCACTCTCTTTCCTCCCCTGAAAACATTAGAGCCATTATATTGTGGGGCGGCATTAGTCATGTTAAATTAGCATATAGATGAGTTCTGGGGGTAGGAAGGAGGGGGAGATAGGTTGTGATAACCTGATGCTGTAATACAGAAATCTTTTGGCTTATATACCAGGCCCCACAGTGCCCTGAGCTTGTTGCACAGGGGAAAACGTAGTTTCCCAACAGGGATGCAACCAGCTTCTATTGTGTGATTTTACTGAGGCTGTTTAAGAACACTGATAAAACACACACCCAGGCACTGAAGAATCATGAACCAAGCTCTACAGAATCATCCAATTGTTAAATTAAAAAAATTTAAATTAAAAATCATGAGATTCAAAAGCGGATACAGTTTTTTGTTTGGTTGGTTTTTGTCTTTTGCTTTTTATATTCTCTTACTGAATAAGAAGGAAGTCTCTTTGCACTGCAGCCAAGATTGTCCTTCTAATAACTTGAAGGGGTAATAAAGAAAAGCATTAGACACTGCAAGTGCTGTCAGGTCCATTTGTGGCTCACAACCACTACGGTGTGAAAAGAAGGGCTGCCCAGCTGTGCGGTCATTTCAGCGTCCCTTGATCCAAAATGTACGTGTCACAGCAGGGGGTTCAATGGGAAGCATTATGGTTCTTCTGACTCTTCCCCATCCCATTATCACCAAGTCTGTGCCCATGTACTCTCATGCATGCATATTTGAGTGCTGTCCTCACTTCAGGAGACGAGGCCAGATTCTGTTTGTGGTTACAGATCTGTACCCCTGGAGCTGTTTCACAGATGGCAGTGGAATCTGGGAAATGAGATCACTGTTGTCTGATGGTACTCTCACAGTTGAAGATATGGTGGAAAATAGTTTCATGCTGAGACAGTACTACCAAATGTAAGAAATATAATAGTTCAGCAGCAGGTGAAATGCGTATATACATAGTTCTGGATTTCTTAAAATCCCCATGGAAGTTTAACAGGGGCATTTATTCTTTTTGTAAGACTATGTGATATAAACAGACAAATACTAGTAACCCCATTGTTTTGCAGAATTCTCTAGAATTTCAGTGATAGGGAATAAAACCATTAAACAATTACAACCATTTGGTCTTTTGTGAAGGCTTCAATAAATGATGGTAGCTCTCAAGTCGCATGAGTTGCTGTTCTCAACAGTAACATGAAAGGAATATACTTGATTTTTCAAGGTATCTCCATGTAGGAATAAGAGTTTTGTGAGATGCATGCTCACAGTCTGCATTTTTGCAAGAAGTACAGAACAGAAGGTTTCTATTTCTTTTAGAATATATAACCAGAAAAATGAAAATACTACTCTGACAGACAAAGACCGAAGACAACTTCCTCCTTCAGAATTCTTTATTTCACCTCAAAAGTGGAATTTTTTAGTCACACTTGCATGCCTTTGGTCTTTTCTCATCAAAATTGTGATGGAAATTCAATTTTTACAAGTGCTATGGGGAAACCAGTGCTCAATTTGCACGCTGGGGATACTTCCAGGACATTCTAACATGACTTGACACAGTAGGACAGAACACTTCACAAACTCTTTGACAAGATATGTCAGAATGGAAGTGAGGAATCTTATTTTGTCACAGTTTGGGCTCTATCATATTACAGCATCCAATCTCAGTGAGTCAGATTAGGAGGTAACTTCAGATTTTGCAAACAGGATGGTTTATTTAGTCATTTTGTAATATGGACATAAATTGATCTCTTCTCTTCACCTAATATTACTATAGCTAAGGCCTGC
>VZTN01022798.1:6121-28138 GCA_013400515.1 Erpornis zantholeuca | reverse complement strand
TTTAGCAGCTTAGCTGAAATCGTTGATACCTAAACTTCCTGTTTTTTCCTTCTGTCATGGTTTAAGCTTGGCTGAAAACTAAATACCAGGTAGCTACTTGCTCACTTCCCCATCCCTNGTGTGTTATCAACATTATTCTTACCCCAAAATCTGAAACACAGCACTCTATCTAAGCACTCTTTTCTAAGAAGGAAATTAGCTCTACCCCAGCCTATACCAGGATACCTTCCATAGATCTGTTGGCACAGGTTTTGTTTGTTTTTTTTCCTGAAGTGACTTTCAAAAATGTAGCAGATAAACCCAACAGCAAGCAAAAATGTAATCATCTGTATTATTGTTAGTATTTGACATGCAGATTTTTATATCAGTGGCTTATTAAGTCTCTGCAAGTGGATTTAGAGTGTGCTTCTATAGGAAGAGAAATAGGTACTAGAAAATATTCCACCAGCATTTTTCCATGCCTGAAAAGGAGTGGACTAGAGTATGGTTAATAATGCCAGATCCCAGGGAAGCTCTGGATATGGACTGCATATGAAGTACTAATTTTTTTCAGAGCCAATGGGAAAGTTGGCTTCTAACTGGACTAAATTAGTTCTTTCATGGGAGAGCAACAAACCAGAGCAAATTGCTCAACAGTACCCCTCTTAAAATGTCAAAAGTATTTTGTCAAGAAGAATCATTATTTATATCATACAGATTTCCTGCATCTGCTTTTACTCTTACCGTGGCCCAAACCAGAAGTATTCACAGAGAGCATCACCTCTAAAGACATAAAGATAAATGGTGAAGTTCACAAAACAGGACATCATGCCATCAGAAACATATTTTGCAGAGCTCTTGATTTTTATTTTTTTTTCAGATTTCTTGCTGTTAAAAATTAAATGTCTAGACAGCTACTGAATCTTTTCTGTGGAGGTAGAGTTTTTCTTCTATTTTATTTAAGACAGTCAGGAGAAATCATTATCCATGTAGCCATCTTTTTTCAGATATTCTCACTATTTCTAAATCTGCTTTCATTTTGCATGAGGACTCTTTCACATTTCAAAGAAGATTAAATGTTGGAGGAGAGGAGAGGAAGTGTTTTTCTTTTCCTGTTTTTCTATTTAGGTCTGATTTTGTGCTTGTGTAAATCAACATAATTACACTGATTTCAACAGAACTTCAATAATTACCCTGTTTGAAAACATAAACCTTTTTGAAAAAAAATAAAAATTCCATAGTTAGCCCCATTATCTAGGAAATGTGGATGCTTTAATTTTATGTTTACTGTACAATTTGTCCATGTGGATATTACACCTTGCTTTTTGAGTACTTCATCTGTCCATCATGCTCTCATACCTCTTGATCTTCCCTGATGCCGAGAAATGTAGTGTATGTTGAAGTAAATGTGTGATAAAATGCTTCAAAATCCTTGACCACAATCAGCTCCTCAGTTGTCTAATTAACATTCTATTTCCACTGAGGCTGGGCAGTGCAGTGGGGGTGGCAGAAGGAGGCATTAGCAGAGGTCTCATTAGTCCCCATTTCCTCATTCATCCCCAGATGTAACGCTGGCAATCAGTCCTGCATACAACTGTGCTGTACTCGGGCCTTCCTTATGGTGCTCCTGTCAGGCATAATTAATCAGCCCTTTTATTGATTGCATTTTGTGCTTTGGCTTTTACGTCAGGAAAAATGCAGTGAGTAAACTTCTCTCCTGAATTTAGCCCTGCACCAGGACTTCCATCCCCTGATCCAGCTCAAAGGCCATTCCCACTGCTTTACAAAGGTAAGATGTTCCAGATTTTAAGCATATCATGCTTCCAGGGCTGTTCTCCCACCCCCACCTTGCTGCAGGGCTGTACATGCCCTACACAGACTCAGAGTTCTCTGTCTTCTGTCAAGTTCTACAAATGGAAATAGTAACAGGACTGATCTCAAAACTTACCATTAAATGCCTTCTGAAGAAAGGGGACTGCTTACTTCATCCCAATTCAAGAGTTATTTTAAAAACAACTCTTGAATAGTAAAATATAAAAAAAAAAAAAACTTCTGAATTTTCTTCTGGGCTTAAAGCTAGCTGCTTCTATACTCTGAAATCCATGTTTACACAGCTTTGCTTATAATCTGGTGTTTTTCAAAAAGTGCTCCATACTGCAGAGCTTCTCTCTTGTAATCATCTTAGTCTGATACATCGTTTGTACAAGTAATCTTACTATTGACACATTCACTTTTATTTTCCACATAAAATTCAAGTAATAATTCTTACGGTACTAAAACATTCCTTAACTGTCTTTAACTTCTATAATTACTCCACATCATGCAATTTTACTGAGAACTGGGGGGAGAAGGGGGGAGTGTTTTGGTTGTTTGTTGTTGGGTTTGTTTTGAGGTGGTGGGAGGCAGTGCAGGGGAAGAACAGAATTTAAAAAGGAAGGTCCTTATCAAGCTGCATCTGTTGTCTGTGGTGCAAGACAAGGCAAAAGGAATGAGAGGACAGAGAGCAGACCTTTTACTTGCAGCTTGGTACTTAAAGCATAATGGTTTAATTGGGTGAAAATGAGAAAAATTGAAGGGGATATAGTGACAGAATGTTCAAAGGATGCCTGGAAGAAGAAGAATAAAAAGAATCACACAACTCAGCCTGGTAATAAAGACCATGTATAAACACATAAGATATTCTGTTCTTTTTCTTTTTGGTCTGTCATAGATTGCTTGTTCAAACAGATTGCTGGAGTAAGACTTAAGAAAGGGGAAAGCATTTAAAAAATCACATAACATCTCTGCCTTTGACTAATTACAGGCATGCCTTAACTTCAGCCTTAACTGATAAATATAATCTCATAAATCCTTGCCCATGAATGTGGTGCTACACTGACTGGCTGAAAATTGTACACATATAAAGCATCAGCCAAATAAAAAATTTAAAAACACGGTGGATGGAGTTGGTGATCAGCTGTAACTCTGCTCATAGTGCCTCATGCCACATGCCCGTGTGACACATGTATCCTCACCTCATACCCAAATTGGTATCCTCTAGCTGCTTGGTGCCCATCTCAGGGATGAAGGGTAAGCATTGTACCTTGGTGTGCACCCAAACTCCACCTTCCTCATTTTCCAGGTTTCTGTTTTTATAAAATTCATATTCAGAAAGATAAAATCTAAGGCTATTGTCTTCTGTAGGAGGACACACATTACCTTTTCCAGTCATGTGGTGGCATCGAAAAAGTGTTTTGGCCTCTCAGTCTGGATTCCCAGTGCTGCTGCTCATGTCTATTGAACACAGCAGGAGAAGACACAGCTCTCCCCAGTGCTTCAATGAGCCAAGGCCACCAGTGTGATGTGACAGGCCAGGTATCACATGGTGAGTGATACTCCTGGGTCCTTCCCAGTGCTCCCACGCTTAACACGGGGAGAATGGTCACATTATGAGAGACAATTGCTGCTAGCCCTATTAAAGAGCTGGTCCAAGACAGATGTAAAAAGAACCAGGCAGGCAGACTCACAGGCAAAATTGAACATGTGCCCTACCCCAACAACGTGTGAAGAGCCTATTTAAAATGATATACAGACAGTAATGATGTTCCCAGTTACCATAATTTCTCACTGAACTGTTCTCAAAGAAAATGTTTCTTTTGCTATTAAGTTGCTAAATTAAAAATTAAGCTGTGACTTGTACCTTGTTTTAAAGGTTTAAATAAAATGTTGTTATATAGAATTCTATATTATAGAACGTTATATGGGAATTACAGGTTGCAATCAGATTTTTCAACTGATTAGTCACTCAATATTATAACACAAGAATGATAACAAGCTACTATAGGGTCCATCACAGGCAAGGATATGAACCTCTAAGGCAATAGCTTTTGTTTTTAAAAGATTATTCTTTTGGTCAGGTGTACAAATTTCTACAGATAAAAATAAGACAGGAAATTATTACTTTTTTATTGGCTAGAATCCCTAATACTCAGGTTCACTAAAGTCTAACTATATGCTATAATTAAGCCTTCAAAGTTTTTCTATTAAATAATTAAAGAAAGTAACAAACCCAGCATTAATAAATTGGGTGTATCATGTCTCTTCCTGGACAATTTGACTATGGAGGCTTTAAACAATGTTTCTAATTTCTCATTCTCAGTGAACTGGGTTTGCTTCTCATCCAGTCATCAGATGAATTAATATTAATAGTCAGTGCAGATGGTAAACTATTACACATAGATATATCTTATTATGACTCCACAGCTCTTGCGAGTCATTACGATAATATGGCAACACTTCTGACCTGCTCCATGTAGTAGCACTAAGGGTTCAATACAAATCAAATTTGTCAGTAGATCCACTGTTTTTTCAGTTCAACATATCACCATATTACGTTAACTGAAAATATATGAGCAGTCTGAGTCAAAAAATTATAACTGCTCTTGCAAAGAATAAAACAGAAAACATGGAAATATAATCACAAAGTCAATGCTTTGAGACCAATTTTCAATTTCTAAAGCAGTTATTACCATTTTTCTGTAATACAGAACAAGGTTGCAGAACCTTGTTGTTTTTTATGGAATGAGAGGTCTAAGAGGAGCAATGACACTGGAAAAAAACAATTAAAAAACCCCCAAAACAAAACAGAAGCAACAAAACCCAAAAATAAGTCCTATTTTTAAACCCACTGATTACAAACTGTATTTTGTCTATCAAAAAAATGAAGATGGTCATTTCATCTACAAGCATTAAACAGGTCCTGATGGAAATGTTTTCACTGCACATGCTGTTTTTCTGGAGTAAATCATGACAACCACCAGAGGAAGGCAAGTAGTGACATGACAAGAGGACACAGTCTTAAGCTGCACCAGGGGAGGCTTAGGTTGCACATTAGGAGGAATTTTTTCACAGAAGGGGTGAATAGACATGGGAATGTGCTGCCCAGGGAGATGGTGGAGTCACTGTCCCTGGAGGTGTTTGAGGAAAGACTGGATGTGGAACTGGGTGCCACGGTTTTGTTGGCATTGTGGTGTTAGATCACAGGTTGGGCTTGATGATCTCAGAGGTCTTTTCCAACCTAATTGATTCCGTGAAGGAGTGCAACCATGGATCTGCTCTTGGGAGAAACCTCATGCCCTGGATCTCCTGCTAAGTGAGCACATTCAGCCTGGGTTATGACTGCTGTAGTATCCCTTCCTGGGCTGACTTGAGTGGCAGCCGTCCCTGGCTGGTTTGCATCTAAGCAGCAGGTCCTGGTAGCTGCCTGTCTCTGCTGCTGGCTACTTAGGCACATATGTGCCTTCCCAGGGCTGCTTTCACTAGGACAGGGTTTTGCTGCCATAGTGCACCACTGTTCACAACATAACCACGTCAGTGACACACAGAGTGCAAAGGAGAGTCTGGGTAGCTGGTGTGAGTCTGCTCTAATGCCAGCTCTGAGTGAGGATTTAAGCCTCTAGGCCATACGGTGTTGTTTGTGCCCCTCTGGGACACTGAGTAGTTGCAATTTCTGTTGTTATCCCCTAGAAATTCTCAAAGCAGCACATTTAATAAAATTTCAGCAAACACAGAACTCTGCTTCTGTCCTTGAACAACTTGATCGATACGCCGGACCTACAATGCCAGAAGTAAACTTATATATTGGAATCATACCACAAATTACTAATTACTTAATCACAGTAATGTCTATCTACTAAGACGAAAAATAGCTCATCATGTCTGATTTGTATAACTAAAAAGTTATAATTAGTAAAGAAGACCTTTCCATTTTAAACTCTGTATTTATTTGCCCAGATCAGTGAAATATTAGGATTTACATCGACTTCACAAAGAGGCTTTGCAGTATCTTACAGTGCTCAGGGGCTTAATAAAGCTATTTCTGCAGATTGTCTGGAGGATTCTACTTAATTAATTAACTTAAATAATAATGTTAGATGAAGACTTTTAGAGAGGGCACACACTCTGTTTAATTTCTTAGCACAGATAAAGTTGCCAATCTGCAAGAAATCCTACTGAAAGCAGTTCTTAAGAAAAGAGCAGCTCTGATAATGATGCCTTATTTTGCCAGCTTGAACTGATCTGAAATTCGAGATCTGCCCAGCTCCTGACTTTAGCCTGTGTGAGTGTGAAAGAGCCATCTTACCTCCCGACTTGTTTCTGCTACCTCCATTAACATTAAGTATGACTGAAATCTCAACAGCATCAAAGAAAGCAAATTTCCCAGCATTGTCCTGGGAGTCAAACATGTTGTACTGATACCAACACTATCAGCACTCAAGTTAGTTTTGTACCAAAGCAACAGCTAAGCTCAGCTTAGTGTCATGCTAGAGAAAACACCCCACTTAACAGGACTTCTAGGATAATCAGTCCTATTACAGAAAAGGTGCCCATGCCAAGCATTTTCAGCTTTCTGAGATCAAAACACTATGCAATACTTTAGGCAGTATTTCATGCCTTCACTCATGTACTCATAATATCAAAAATTTGACATGTACATATATGCATTATTATAACTGATAAAAGCTACAATAGTACAGACAAATGGGTGAGAAAGTTAGATCTCAGGCAGAGCTGTAAAGATCCATGATATATTTCTAATATATCTAGATGTAAGATGTCACTTCATCATTTTTAAGGCAGCTAACTATGTAGAAATTAAGAAAACATTTTCATTTTATTTTCTGATGGATTCTGAAATACATTTAAAATGGTTTGGATATATGAAAATGTAATATGTTAATCACTATTATTATTATTATTATTATATAATAATAATTAGCGCATTTAGGAGATACACACACATATGTATCCTTTCCTTGCACAGGATTTCTAGTACTATTACTTGTATTTTAATATAAATGTTATTATAGATTTCATTATACTTACCCAACAAGATTAATTTATGAAACCATATTGTGGTTGATCATGGCAGCTGAACCCCTCAATGGAATTAATTAAAGGATAATCTCCATTGCTTTGCAGCATACAAACCAATAAATGGCTGCTGAGATTAATAGCTGAAGCGAAGCTAAAGTGTTTAAGGAATTTCAAACCCCATTTATTACACACACCCTACAAAGCAGGAGAGATTATAGCTGTACAGCAAAGCAGAACATCAAAAAATCTAAAAGCAAAACCAAAAAAGAAGACCACATGAGGAAAACAACATTTCCTTCCCTTGTGAATATTTGAAAATTATGCTTCTCTGTTCAACAGTTTTGTGTCAGATATGAACTTGGCTAGAATGAAAAAGAATGAAGCTAAAAATATGTGCCAGGTCTTTTGATTGTTCATCTAAAACAAGGAGTACACAGAGAAAACACTCCAAACGAATTAGACCAAGACACCGCTTGTGAATATATAAGTAGATTTTTTTTAATATAATTTGTTTGAGAAAGTTTAAATTTTTATATTCAAGTGACCATTGCCTAAACAGAAACTGGAAAATTATAGGGCTTGCAAGCCTTTTGGCAAATGTTTTCTTTAGAGCAGAAACTGTGGTATCCTTCAGATAAAATTCCTCCTGTGTCTTCACATAATACCTTTAGCTGACAGAAATGAGATTCATGTGATTTTCAGGTCTCCTTCTGGCCTTGGTAGGAACAAATGGGGTACAGGTGTGTGTTGCAGCAGAAAGGATGTTGTGCTTTGAAACTCTGTCCAAGGGACAATTTTTCAATTCCATTTTCAAAGGAGTTGTATAAACCCTCTTTTGCAACAACCAGTTTATTCTGGTTTTTATTAAGTAAATTGAAGTCTTTTTAAGCGCCCAAACCTGCTACTCTGTCTCATTCCTTTTGCATCAAATATTATCCTTAGCTTTGATTTCTTCCTGTATATAAGTAATTCTAATGAACACTACCTATAAGCATATTAATTCTTCTTTTTATTTTTCCACAAAAATGACTGGCAAATTCAGAAATTTCTGTTTTTAAAGGGGATTTCACTTTTTCTTCCCTATCTATAGAAAATTAATGAAGATTAAAATTAAATATGTATGAAGAGTGGGTTAAACTCACCCTACCTACTGTGCATCTTTTAAGATGATGAGGGCTCAGCTTGCTAGATAGAAGATATTTTTTGTCATCTGAAGACAAAGAGACTTGTTTCAGGATAAAAAAATGTATTTAAAATGAAGAAATGGTAATCAAAAAAGTATATGCATCACTATCTGGTTGCTAGCACCTGCTGTGTTCTCATGTCTGCCGGAGGAACCTGCCTCGAGAGCAGCTCTCTCTCAGTCATCTGTGGGAGACAGAAAGGAAAAGAAACAGAAATCTGCCAGGATGAGAAGTCACTTTGTCATTCCTTCTGAGCTTAACCCTTTGGAGAGGAATAAGAAAAAAGTCTGGAATGAAAGAAGCAAAGTACAAGGAAGTCTGGAATGGAAGAAGCAAAGTACAAAGTACAAAGTGACAAATAATGTCACTTCTGTTAGTAAGGTTTCAAAGGTAATATGCTCACCCTAATTGGGTGAGTCAGAATTATAACCAATAACATTAAGTCCTTAGATATATTTGTAATAATGAACTGAAAAGGTAATTTGTTGCTTTCTCTTGAATATTGCTTTCTCACCATTAAATTAAGCAGTAAATTTACCTCAGCCTCTTTTTTTTTAGTCCTGAGTTACACAGTAACACTTTACTGCATTAGGGAAACTTATTCCTAGACCTTCAATAGAAATGCTCCTGTTGGTTTTTCTTTAGGTTCCCTTAAATCCACATTGCCCTAACCTGATTTTTTAAGCCTTTTTTTTGTATGAAAGACTACCATAACCCAAATAATTTGACAAAGAGGAACACAGGACTAAACCAGGAATCAAAATAATGAAAACTACCAAACTGTTCAAAGTGCCACAAAAATGTTGAGATTGGGGTGGTTTCTAATTAGCTGGATGCTAAATTAATCTGAACTGTGAAAAAAACCCTCAACTTTCTTATTTAACAAATCTCTGCTCTATTACTTTATTTACAAGACCTAGTTTTTTCCACAAACTAATTTTTAAAATTAATAAAAACCTATATTAAAATTAATATTTTTAAAATAGCACTTTGTCAATCTGGAGGCTTAACTTATTTTGACATTGAGAGTTGAATCATGTGGGACACTTGGAGTTTCCACCTCTTTCAGCATAGAAGAGGCCTCTTTCCTATTTTACTGAAAGAGGTATTTCTCCTTCTAGACAGTATATTTAGCCCATAACTCTCTCATAAATTCAATGTATCCACTAAAATTGACACTGTCTCATATGAAATGTTTCAGTTTCACCCCCAGGGACAGAATAAGAGTTTGTAAAACATTTTTAGACAGCTCAATTGAAGCCTATCAGTACATGTGAATATGTTTGCTTGCAACATGGCTTTTCCAGTCCCAATACTCAGCCTGCATTGAGCATTGTTTCTGAGTTGGGTGGGAATCATGCTGGTTTTAGCATTTGTTGGACAAGAAACTTTATCCTAGCTTAACTGAAATACAAACTTGAGAGAGCCTCATTTTCTCTGAAGAGCTATTGAACGTGCTTGAGAAAGGCTTTGAAATGAAGGCAGAGACCCAAGTATTTAAAATAAGACTTGATGAACTAGAACTTTCTGATTCAAATTTGATTTTGCCTTCTGGTGAGCACAGCAGGAAAATGGCCCTGTAAACAGGCTGCAGAGAGCTAACCTGCAAGCAAGACAGTGAGATGGGAGAAATAAATCTCTTCCACAGCAGGCACTTGTGCAACCAGAAGCAGCAGGAGCCCCCAGGGTAGCACACACTGCTCTGGATGTGCTCCCCCAGTCCCCTTCCCCCAGGCCAGTGTATTACAGCTGCCAAGGACCTAACATCTACCTGGCTGCCACTGAAGAGCACAGACTGATTCCTTCACACTTTTATGCTACTAAAAACAAAGCTTCCACCAATTTTTGTGGATTCTGATTAACTCTGCAAACCCTTGTTGTTCAAAATGCTTATATATTCCATGCTAAATTCCCTTTAGTGGCCAATAAGAAAATAATAAAAACATAGTTTACAGTTTTACAGGATGTTTCATCCAGGATTCTCCAAATGACTGCAGAGATATGTGCATAGTAACATTTTCATCTTAGTGCTAAGGAAATCAAAGGCTAGAAAGATTAAAGCCCAAACCTTTAAAGATGCCTTTGGAATTAACTGGAGCCTTTGAAAACTTTTCAGGGTCTACATCTATGTGACTTGTCCAAGGATGCCCCCTGCACATAGCTAGAAAATAAAATACAGGTGTATTTAATTCCTTTTTGATTATTTCAAAGCCAACAAAATGAGTTACACATACAGAGCAAGAACAGCTGAATCACTTCATGCATGACATGGAAGAGAGCTTACACCATTAAATACATACAGTATAAGGTGTAATGTGCAGTCTTGTTATTCACTGCACTTGTAGAGACCTCTAAATGAGCAGGAATTGCCATCACTGGTCCTGATCATGAGTCTGTGTGCAGACAGGTGTGCATATGTACACACATTCAGCCCCAGGGACTTATTTGCATAGAGGAAGGGAGTCAGGTTATAAGGATTTTGACCATTACAGCCTAGAAAACTAACTTCCCCATCTAGAGAGCAGAAAAATGGCTGCTTATTTAGAAGGCAGGATCCTGAAAGGAGTTGTCTGAAGGCAGATTATATTAATATAGCCCTCAAGAGATCCACATCCTGAACCTGTCCAGCTGTTTAGATGCTTTTTTATGTTCCACGCTGACACAGAGAATTGTATCAGCAAAAAGGGAAGGGAAGCAAAGAGGAACTGGGAATGAATCTCAGAAGTTTACAGCTATTTAGAAATCTTCTATACTTCTTAACACACTGACACGGTTTCTGTCAGTGACATTGACTAAGTGAGACCCTACTTCTGTTGAAGGCCATCACTATTTTTAATAGCCTAAGATCTAATTTTAAAAAAAATTTTCTATTTTATTTAACATTCTGGTATTAAATATTCTGCTAATCAAGTCAAACACCAGATAAATTAAATTTATATTCAACATCTATAGACCTCTTTGTAGTTTTTGTATGGATTTTAGATACATATAGTGTGCGTTGCAAAAGAGAATTTTAGCCTATAGGATTAAGCAAAAATATTTTTATTATTAAATACCTGCATTTGTTTCAAGTTTTTTCTTTTAATTTATGAAATGCTAACATTTCACATCTTGATGCTTTGAAGAAAATATTGACCTAAAAAAGCACAGCATACTTTGAAAATTACAGGTATGAAGAAAATTGGAATGAAAAAGAACCCTCCTGGGTGAGATTATTCACCAAAAAATACAGAAAAGCTAAATAGATCATAGTTTTTGAAAGAGGAACAGCCCTGGAGCAGGTGAGATTTGCATACTAATTAGAGACAAAGTTTATTCAGGCTCACAAGCCAATCTATCTTCCATCACAAGACAGCATCTGTTTTAGAAGATTCAACTCCTTTTTAGGTTGGCTGCTGGTGTTATAAAAGCTGAAATATTTTTCAGCTTTCATTATAAATTTTTGCTTTTGGGGGTTTACAATTCAGTGAGTAATACTTTTTTCATGCCTAAAGTATTTCTGTTTTGAAGATATTTTTAGTGAAAAAAAAATCAGCATTTTCCATTTGTGTTAAAAACAGTTTGTCTAATAGGTGTGATGTGAAAAATAGTTAAAAATTAACCACTGGCAAAACAAAATATAGACTATCCAAAATTAATAAAAGAAAAATATACAGGAATGGAAGAGACCTTATAGTAGAAAACTGATGTTAATAAGTGACCCTCACCTAATATTTAACTGCCTTTCAATTACCACATCCATTATTCACCATCTTTTATATGATGTCCCACTCCTCTGTATTACTGATGTCATTCTTTCTGATCAGAAAATTTCACAAACACACTCATAATACTAACCAATATCAAAAGTGAAATTATTTAACCAAAAAAAAAAATCTCAGGATCATTTCCTCAATAGCTTCTGGTGTAAACTCTCTGCAATACTTCCCAATTTGACACACCTGTCATGTTCATTTGTCCATTTGTAAATTCTTTGTCCTCTTTATGATTCTTTTTACTATGCCCCATGTTTTTTCCAGCCTTGTACTTAACGTACATATCAGTTTCCATAGTAATTTCAATATCTAAAAATATGCATTAATTTGGACAAACTGCATGCCTGGATACAACTTGATTTGATTGCAATGAAATATTAAGATGAAAATATGGATTAAATGTTTCAAAGTGAGTATGTAGAAAACCTGAGGTACCTAATAACTTGTGAACTCAATTCAAATCTTATGCACAGTCTCACAGGAAGAAATTGTGTCAAAAAATCCAAAATAATGAAAGAAATTATGGTGTAAATTACTTTAATTCATTATTTTAATTCAATTAAAATGAAATACAATGTACAGGAATACTCTACTGCTGTCATGGATTCTTTTCCCAGACCACAGCTTCGTCACTTATGAAAAAATACTGGCAATTTTTTCTTAATCATAAAATACCTTTACTGTGAAAATTACTTTTCATCAGTCACATACACCTGTACAAGATCCATCTGAAACCGTTGTCTGATCAGTCCTCCAATTTTAAACAAACATGAGGCCTAGGGCTATCATGCTGCTTCTTTTCCTAGATTGGCTTTCTGTTTCTAGGTGATTTTTTTTTCCCAATGACATTTGAAGGCTATGGTCTTCATTCCCTATTTCCATCTGTTCACTCAAAGACAAATGACAGCTCTAATTTGAGCATATTTGGCAAATTTACTTGACTGACTCCTGCATACTTTCTCAGATATGACGCTCACCCCTTTGCATCCAGCCTTAGCAGACACAGTCTTAGCTGCTAGGAAGAAGGAAAATCACTTCTCTCTGCCTCTTAAAAAAGGGGTTATGGCAGGACTACTGTAACCTCCTATACAGTTAAAGCATTTGTTGTCTTTTCTGGACTTGTATTTTGACCCAGAAAAGCAGTAGTAATAGTGGATTTGGTTGTGCCATTCAATCTGTCACCTTACTTTGTCTCCATCAAGCTGATTTCAATCCTACTGTGCAGTGTGCCCCACACCTCTTGAAGAGCAGTTTCATGAAATACAGGTTATTCCATGCATCAGTCAAATCTCTATGCAAAGGGAATTTCACTCTAAGGCCTGAGACTCTTCTTTCTCAACCACTGAAATGCAATGCTATATTATTGTACCAGTTCTTAGAAGACCACAAGAATGCTGTGCTTCAGAAAACACAGATGTGAGCAAGACAATGCAAATTTTTATTGCTGTAAAGAGAATGGCAATTAGCTCAGTACAGCTAATATGAAAAATGTTCCTTCTTTACAAAGTCACATGTTTTGAGACAGCTGTAGCAATTCATCTTGAGACATGATGCCATTCCCAAAATTCTGCTTTGTAAGAATTATGGCCGTTCTTTTTTACTTTGGTTTGGCAAAAGCGAGATAAATTTGGCCAATGCATCTCTTGCTACATATACTAATCCTGGTATAAGTCTGTCTAGAAAAGAAGCAGCTTCAGGCAGGATGATCACTGCAATGTAGCCAAGACAAAACCATGGGCTCCGAGATGTTAACAAACAGCTTTCCTTTAACTAACCCAGAATGAGGATTTTACTCTCTCTCTCTCTCATGTCTAACACTTGTCTCTACAAGGCTTATTTTACAGCTGTGAATAAATGTTCACCTACATCCAACAGACAGGTTTCAGAGCACTGCAGTTGCTTCCCAGCATGCCAACAGCAGAAAGCAGGATGCAGGGGTGATGTGCACAGCGTGGAGAGATCCTGCGGTGATGCTGGGCTGGTGCAGTGGGGGACACAACTTCCCCTTCTCACAAGTGGTACAAAGAATGGCCAGGGGAAATAGGACAGGACCCAGCTTTCCTGGCAGTTTCTGAATGTGGTAATAACTGCTTGGCTACTGGCAGCAAAAGGAAATTTTGAGCAGCCCTTTGTCACAGAGAACCACTTCAAGGAGGGTGGAGATAACCATACGCCCTTCTACACAAATAATGTCACACACAGCTGTTGTGAATGGATGCCAGGTAAGAAGCAAATGTTTTCTTATGACTGGTATTACATTTCTTTTCTTCCTCAGTTTTCAAAGTGGTCCCTGTATATTCTCCATTTTTAAGGGTATTTTCCAGTCACTGTACAATCTTCATTAGATAACCCTAAAGAAACTATTTCCCTTATAATGAATACAAGTATAACATTAATGAATGAAGTTCTATTACTTCAAATGGAACAAATAACACTGTATCTCTACTCCAGGTTTTAAATATAAATAACAACAAAATGCCTGTCCATTATATTTATTTACTTATTTTCTAACACCGTAATGCTTTTCAAAAGCATAACAGAACTAGACATTGCCATGAATGCTAAACTTCTGGATACAGAGTTTCAGTACTTAATAATCACAAATTAATTTTTCCTTGCTGAGAAATACTCCTGTTCTTGATGGCAGAATTTAATTAATGTTGTCTTAAATTTCTGAATGAGATATTGGTTTGTATTGTTGCTGCTATGAAGTGAAACAACTAACATTGATAACACTCTGTATTTCCAATCTTTTAAAAAAGTGTGCAATTCAAAGAGACAGAAAGGAAAAATAAACAGCATGGACAAATATATAACAGATAAAATATAAACTAGTCATATAGTCTTGAATTTTAAAGGTGCTGCCTCTAATATTTCACAAACCTGAAAATGCATTGTACTATTCATACCTCAATTTAATTACAGAATTACAAAAGTAAATCAGAAGAGACCTCAAAAAGACTATGCCTTAACATGTGATGTCTGGTCCTGGAATTAGTCTCATTACATCATCAATGAGCTTTGCAAAAGGAATAATAGACACAATTTTCCTTATAGTACCAACAAATTTTTTTCTCCAAAGTATGACAAAAATCACCATAGGACAAAATCGTATTTTAAGTATGGAAATCCACATGAACTATTTGTGCACAAAGAGCAGCTGGCCATGGTTCATCACTCCTTTTCATGCAGGATGAATTACCTTGCTTCAGCTTTCTCACCCAATGGTCTTAACTGCTGCTATGACCTTATTAAAATATTCTGTACAATAATAGACCTAGTTATTAAATACAGGCTATAGGAATGTCTAAAAATGAGGTGTCACAAATAGGAAGCAGATTAAAGGAAGTATTAGTTATTAACCAGAGGAAACAGTATATCAATTAAAGACATGGCAAAAGTCATGTTACCTATCTTAAAAACTTACAGGCCTCCAAAAAGGGAAAAAGGCATACATGATCCAGTCTGCATTTTCTTAGTTGGCTGAAAATAACTACTTACCTAAATGGATATTTTTCATGAGGATTGGATTGACTGATATTAAATTAATTACCTTGATAAAGTATTAAGTAAAGGTTTTCAAATGTATGACGTCAGGAACTGAGAGAGTACAATAATACTAACACGATAATACTAACATGATTGGTTTCATGAGGTAACATATTTTAACTTCCACTTGAGTTATTTCCTGATTTTTTTAGAGATGATGAGCACTGTCAGCAGTAATTCAAGTCAATAGCATCAGTTACCATTCCTGAAACTCCGACTCTTCACCTATACCAGAAAATTTACTCAGCAGTTCATTCCACACCCAGCACTGCAATGGACAGCATCTGCACACCTAATAACCCCAGTACTGCAATAGTATGGATGGGTAACCACAACACACACCAAATTAAGTTTAAGAAACTGTTTCTAGACACACTACCCTATTTATTGTCAGTATTTCAATAGCAAAGACATGTAGTGATATCTACTATTAGTTCTATACTTTCCTAATATATCCTTACAAAATATTTAAAGCATGATACTAAGTGATTTATAGGACTTAAATAAATCTAAACAACTTTTATCAAATCAACAGAGAAAGGAAATTTCCAAGCTCACCCTCAATGTAAATTTTATTAGGAATTCCTAGCTCAAAGTGTATCCTAATCATTCATGCAAATTACTAGTTATAATCAGCAGTGCAAGTTAAGTAATGAACATCTTTTATAAATTACACAAAATGAAATGGAAAACTCAATCCTGAGCTTATAAATGTCAAGTGTAATTTTGCTCCATGTCAGAAACAACTAGATTCTGTGTATGTAAAGAATTGCCACCAACATAATCCACTTTTGTGGTGGTGTAAAATGCAATGATGTTCAGTACTAATAGATAAACACATTAAAAGATACAATTATATTAAATTTAGTTTCCACAGTGGGCCAGATCTAGCACAGGAGTAAATCAATAGAACTCTATGGAAGCTAAGCTATTTCTGAAAATTTTCTCTGGATCTGGCTCTTGAAATAATTTTTTTAAATGATTAAGTAAAGTATTGCACATATAAGACATTGATTTTTGTCATTGATTTTGTGCTGGCATTTGAGCCATGCCTCAAAAAGCTTGAACATTTTATGTATTTACAGCTGTCTGCTGGCAAGCAATAATTCATTCATTTCAAATGAAACATGTTCCTGAATCTTATAAAAAAAGCATTTTTCTAGACTAGATTTACAAACAGATTCTTCAAATTAGAAGTTAGAAAACTTGTTTTAAATCATTGAAACAAAAGACAGTCTATTTCTTGGGGGTTTTTTGTCTTGTCAAACAGATAAGAAAGATATTGATTATATTATCTCCCAAGAGACCTGTTCCATCAGCTGTGAGCAAAGATCAATGATGAACCATCACCTCATAACAAAATATTTCCAGTGACAAAATGAAGATTATTGTTTGGTATTTTTGGTTAAATATGTGTGTAGGAAAAATTTGGTTGCTTGTCATTGTGGTTTTTTTCCTAACTAGACCAATCCAGCCATCCCTACACAAGGAGAGCAATCACCATTTTGGCTGATCTGTGGCAACTTCAGACACAGGCCCAGAGCAGAACCTACCTTTGATTCATTTAAAAGTCTCTCTTTTGTCACATTCTAGCAACAAAAACTCTTACCTGTTCATAAGAGAATATCATCCTCACGGACACCACTACCTATTTCTTTAAACCACTCAGCTGCCCCAAGTCTCAACTGGTTAATGTGTTATTCCAGAAGAAAAAGCTTTTTTCCCCTCTCTTTCAAAACACGTGTTTACCAATGCAAAAGTAGGCAATATTGCTACCTACAAGTGCTCTGCCAAAAATGAAACACAGAGTAGAGAAGTCAGTTATTTCACAAGTTCCAGACCTATATTTTGTCTTCCTACCAGTTTGAGTGACTTTGGCTGAGCACAATACCCAGAATAGATTGTAGGTTTACTAGTATTGGAGGTGACCTTTTCAGCATATCTATAGGCAGCTTTGTGGCAGTGGTTGAAAGCACAGATGCTAAAACATTTATTTTTAAATCTTAGAATGATGGGTAATGCTGTAGGAATCACGAGCAAGATGATGGACAGCTTTACTGGAGGTTTCTTTCCATTTCAAGCAACAAAAAAAAGACAAGGCAGAGAAAGGCACAGCTGAAAAGCATTAGGACAACCAGGAGAGTCGATAGATGTAGACTGAGTTGCAAATCCAGCTGCTGCCAGTGATAACTAAGGGTATTTAGCAAACACAGAATGCATTCAAGCTTTAGATTGGTTGAAAACTCCAGCAAATCAGCTTTAAAAGCACTGCTTGCAGAAACTCTCATGTCAAAATCAGTGAATACAAAGATTGGATCCCCTACTAGGTGTCTCTTCATTGGTGAGGCAACTAAGTAGTCCTTGGAAGCACATGACAAAGCCCTATTGTGTACCTTTTCATAAAAATTTAAAAGAACAACATGGAGTGTTTATTCCACATTTCTGTCACCCATAGGTTTTACTAATCCCATAATTCAGTAGCCTGATTGTACACCATTTATTTCTGAACCACCACACAGAGCCAGATTCTTTAAGTGTAACACTCTGATATTAAGAGCTCAAAGATATTCAAAGAATAACTAACAGCCACATTGTGGCAACAAACATTCCTTTTCCTAGCATTGAAGAGAGTTCAGAAAAAGCTGCCTTTTAAGACATTTAAGGATCTCACCAATATGGGAGAACTAACAGCAGCTATCAGCAACTATCTTAATCCTCCACCCAATGGTACATGCCAGAACCCCAAAAAATTACAATCAGAATGTCCTTTGAGACTTCCTGCCTAAACAATTATTTTTGGGAGCCACTAGCACAAACCAAAACAGCTACTAATCTGAGGAATTACAAGAGTGAGAAGCAAGCTGACAGATTCCTCTGATTCAATTCTCCAAACTCTTAGGTCCTTCACTAAGCGCAGCTTCCTCAGGCCTCAGAACTGCATTCAAAAGAAGTTGAATAAAACTTGCCGTGCGAATGTTTAGCCATTATATTTTCTTATTCACACATTCACAAAGATTCTGCACTGTAGTTATTCAAATTCAAATTTTTTCCTTTGCATTATTGTTTTCAGAGATATTGCAGTATCATCTCAAAGATTCATATTTATTAGTCTTGAAAGCTGCCAGCAGTGTAGCCATTCCCTAACAAGGTATAAGGAACCTGTCTCATTCACATTTCTTGCTGCACAGTTACTCTTTTTTAATTGCAGTTTTCATTACGATATCTTACATCAACAAGAGTGTCTGTAGTTCCAGCTAGCCAAATAAATAGAATAACTAGAACAAAGAAGCAGAAACACTATGGGGTTTACCACACACCAAAAGGTCAAAAGCAAAACAATATCTGCCTACTTTCTCATTTATACTCCATCCATGAGGTAAAAGCTGAGGCTCAGGTACTTTAAATATACATATAGAAGGGGTAAAATATGTAAATACTTGTTAATTCTCCTCCTGCCCCCTTTCTTTCATACTGAATAGCTGAGTTTCAGAGATATTAACTTCAGTACCTATATTAGCTATGGTTCATTACACAAGCCGATAGAAAAAATAATATTAGTTCTAACACACAAAAAAGAAAAAGAAGTGTTACTATAATGACTTTTTAACCTATGGATATTTTTCTCTTTATCAACAGAGAAAACCCCCATATTTTTGTCTGAAAATATCTGATCCTAGAGTTAAAATGTTTCCCTCATGGGAACATTCCCTCATCCTTTACCCCCTCAGACATGATGTCTCCAAAAGCATACTTCCCAGAACAAATCACGATTCTTGATCCAAAACAAAACAGTCAGAAAAATGGTGTTTTGAAAGGCTAACATCTGATGACTGTATTCTCTTAAACCCTCCTGTTATTTAACCCTTCTCAAGATTTAACATAATAACATGCTCCATTTTATTTCTAATAATCAGTCTAAAAATTGGGTTATTAAATGATGCCACATTTATCCTTTATATTTAAGACCTCAGCAGGCCTTATTGATGCCAACATTTCTAGGATTCATTAATAAACTCTCTTTGTCAATGTAGTTTTTGCTAAGTAGGGCATACCTTAGTCTATTTAAAATGTCTGATTGATGTAATCAATACAGTATTCAAGGCACAAGACAGATTTTTCTGCACTAGTAGCATGGAAGGCTAAAAAACATGCAAGTTTGTGTCCACCACCTTCCATCAGAAACAACTGACTTCCTAACTGTTGTTTCGCTATGAATAATGCATTCTTCTAAATCCTCTCAAAATGCAAAGGAGAGGCTCTAGAGCTAAATAGCTTTCACTGAAAAGATAGTTTCAAGTTCATCATTTCTGTGCTTGGGTTTCATGAGTGGAGCTTTTTCTCCTATCATCTGCATACAGCACACACATGCATTAATTCAAGCTTTTAAAAACTCCATTAGTTATTCTGAAATAAGACTGAAATGACCTTCCCCGAATAGAATTTACCATCGTATTTTACACAATTTACCACTGGAAGGGAGTAAATCCCTTCACATTTGCTCTGAGAAACTTATGAGGGTACAACCAGATAAACAATTCTCCTTTGATTTAGTGGAGACATTGTATCAATTGATATCAGCTGCAAATATTGGTGACTATGTCCAGAAACATCCAGGCCACAGTTTGTTTTTTTTTAATTTTACCTTAACATCAAATAAACATTAGCTTTGGGTAGACTTCTAGCCTTTTATTATTTGCTTATGGAATTATATGTATTTTATTAAAAGTGTTCAAAATCTTGTGGATGAGGCACTTGGTGATATGGTTTAGTGGTGAACACAGTAGTGTTGGGTTAAGAGTTGGGCTTGAAGGTCTTAAAGGTCTTTTCCAACCTTAATAATTATGTAATTTTAAAGGATCAGTGAAAATTTTTCAGATATGTTAGTAGCTATGTAGAGGGACACACACAACTCATAGAAGGAGGTTTGCATGGGAAACTGAAATCTTAAAGAGAGAAAAAAAGGACAGTAGAAAGGAATTTTAGTGAAGGTCTAGGCACCAATTGTTCCTGTTAGTAATACACACCCTGCCTATGCTCCTTTCAGTACCTTTGCAGTATCCACAAGGGCTTTTTCTTTCTTACACCATTCTTCTACATACTTGCAGGAGGGAAGACTCCTCAATGTGTCCCATAAGATGTGACTATACTCTCATCAGCAGTCAAAAGTTGAAGTCCATGAGTAAAATTAACTAGATTACTTCATTTAACTCAAAGATGGTATTGCATGTATGTAGAAGAAATAAACCATAATAAATGGGCAATTTACATCAACAGGAAAATTATTTTCGTATTCTCAGCTTTCTCTGAAGGAAATATGATAACTCTTATCTGCACTTCAGTGTTTGGGGTTTTTTTTTATTTTTGTGCTTTAAAACAAATATGAAAGTAACTAATGCTATTGCTTATTTTCAAAGTGAAATCAGTATCACATTCATCCCTGATAATCATGGGAAAGCAATAGGAAAGTCCCCACCAGATGAATTAATTAATATGTATTTAGTAAGAGAAACAGGGGTTTCTGGACCAGTCTCCAGTTTTCTAGAAAATGTCCTTCATTCCAGTTCAAGGCAACAGGTTATTCTTTCTTTATGCTGTAACTTCCTACTGAAGAAATTGTGCCCACAGCCCAAAAGAGTGATCATCTGAAAGGGGTTTAGGGAGCACTTCTTTAGACAGAAGATTTTACACAGGACTGAACAGGACAGAGAACTTTCACCTCCTGGTTTGAGACCACACTAGCCCAGCACTGGGTTTGGCATACCCAGAGTCTTCTGAAAGTCACATAAACTCTACAAGATCTCAGAGGCATTGAAACTGGGGGAGGCAGAGGGATTGCATGTGTCAACACTGTAAATGCATCCTCAAAAGGAAAAAAAAAAAAGTAAAAGAGGCTGAGAAAAAGACTTTGTGGAAAAATGTTGCCTAAATGGAGCCTAGAAACTGAATGGCAAAGTTCTCTTCCATTCTGCCTGCCTTCTGTTGTGTACAAGAAAACATCTCATCATTAATTTTTCTAAATAAATATGAAAATAAAAATTTTAAAATTCCATATAAGATTATTATCTAAAATAAAAAAGAACCAATGTAATGCCAAATATTCAAATACATTTTTTTTGGTAACATTTTTGAAAATTACTGGTTTGGATTAGGACCCTTTTTGTTACAGTAGATGCACAATATCTCCATAATCCAAAATACTCTAATTTATAAGCAGTTTTAGTAGTAAGATGGGAAAAATGTCTTGTATAGGGATTTGGCAAAGCACAACAGGGTAAATTAACAAAGTTTAGATGATGGCAAGATTCCTTCAAGTGTTTATGGAAAAGAAATTTACAGAATTCTGGCTTAATTTATGCTGTAACAAGGCTTTATTTAGAATAGCACCCTAAACGGGATAAAATTTTGGCTATGCTCGTCATATAATTATGGATGCCAAAAAATGGCAATTGTAGATGTCCTTCTATAGCAGCCAGTTGAATTGAGACTCTCAAAATATATTACTAGAGAGTTATGTTTGACTTTAGTATTTGGATGGGAATCTGACTACAGAAAACATCAGTACTGATTTTCAAGAAATCACACTTTATCTTACCTGGTACTATAGCATTTTTCAATATAATATTGCAGAATAAAGTAAAAAAGGTATTTTCCCCCAAGATGAAACACTTGCATTTCAGCTCCACAGTAATTTTTTG
>VZTN01022791.1:787-45110 GCA_013400515.1 Erpornis zantholeuca | reverse complement strand
GCTCTATGGTGGTGGCAGTCCAATCGAGGCAGTTCTGTTGAAGCTGTGATCCTGTAGAAAGAAGGGTCTGAAAGTCCAACAGTAGCTCTTGTCCTCTGGGAGTCCAGTAGGCAAGCGCTGGTGTGGTGTTCAGAATCTCAGTTTATATCCAGGATGGAATAGTTGGTTCCTCCCTCTGGGCGGAGCATCTCACAATGGGATGGTGAGTCATGAGATAAGGCACTGATGGGCCATTAACAGCAGATAGTCCAGGGGAGTAGGCAAGGAAAACACTGCTCCACCTAGTTCCAACAGCTCACAAAGATGGTAAGAGAATATACTTCAATCCAGGGCATGAGCTTAGCCTTTGGGGGGCATTAGGCATGGACACAGCAAATTTCTGCTCAGCCAAAGTGGGCAGGTTAGGCACATGCTCTCACACCAGGGAGCATGAAGGGTCGGAGTGCTGGAAATGCTGAGGTCAGGGTGTGGGGGAAGATCCCAAGGTATGAGGATGGCAGCATGCCTGCCCTCCTTTCTCAAATCAGTGTTCTTTATGGCCACTGGAGAAGGTAAGTGCAGAGAGACCAAATAACTTTTCAGAAGTCTACCTTGACACTGCTCCTGCCACCACTTACACCAGCACATCTTACCTTCAGGAAAATTACAGGAGGCACTATCCAAGAGATGTCATGCTGGAGATGCAATGGGGGAATATCAGCATATCAGAGCTGTACAGGAAAGGAATATGGTCAGCAATAGATTCCTGCAGTGACACACAAAAGCAACAACACCAGCCTTACTGACAAATTTGGATCAGCTCCAGCTCCCTGCCCCTAAAACTTTGCTCTGGGGCCAAGCAGAGGCATAGCAGCAACATGCCACCTGGAATAATGCAGGCACCTTGCACCACCCAGGGTAGATGGCACCAAACATTCCTGGCCAATTTATGCCCTGTGTTCCTGTACTTGGCAGCAAAAACTTAAGAAACCAGCAACACTGCATTTGCCACCTCTGCCAGAAAACAGCAGATTACAAGGAGCTGAACTGGACAATCCTCTGCAACTTGCTCTTGAAGAGGGGTCTGCCGCTGTAAGCAGAGGGGTCACTGCAGAGAATCCCCTAGCACCAAAGAGACCCTTAGATCCACTGAAGTTTCCAAAAGGCTTGAAAGGTGGAATAGGCTTCCCTAGGGGAGGAGCTGCAGGGTTAGACAGCACAGCTTTTTGCATTCCTGTCTGGTATTAAGAGCGGGGTTGGGGATGGGGTAGTGGTGAGTGTTTGTAACCACAAAGACTGATTCTCCAGCAAAAGTACCCTGATCTCTGCAGTTCAGTAGATATCACAAATACCCACATTGTTGCATGCTTTGCATGCATAGCAGCAGCACTCCTTGCTCCCACTGCCACACGTGGACAGGGGTGTTACTTCCCATGCTGGACATGAATGACTGTCTGTTTCCTTCTGCATCTTATTTGCTGGGTGTCACCTCAGATTAAAGGAAAATGAGTCACTCTTTTTCCAAGCTAAACGCTTGTGTGCAAACTAGAAATGATAAAGTGCTAGGGTGTGTAATATATATATGATTTGTGTCAAATTGAATAAAAGAATAAAGGAAACTGTGTGTTGATTGCAAATATTGCTGTAATATTGTGTAAGACTTGGTAAAGCAGAAAGAAACCAAGTAAAGCATGGCATAAGGGGCCCAGTTGGAAGTTTGACTGATGATAGCAGGATTGAGAAACTTTGTGGTTAGAGCTATTGGTGAAAATAGAAGCTTAACATATAGAATAAGGAACATGAGTATTGAAAATGCTTGTTTAAGATATATAGTTGGTATGTACGTGCAAAAGATGAGGAACTGATGAAGACAAGGAGAGGACAGTCTCCTAAAAACCACCAGATGAAGACCCAAGATCTGGCGTGTAAACCTGCACAAGCACTCTGGAATATACCAAGTCAGCATAAATAAGAGTAATAAGTGTATAAAAACCTAGCTGGAACTGTATTTGGTGTGCATGTTGGTTGGAGCAGGGACTCCCCACGCACCCAGCTTTGGCCTGATCACCCAATGCTGTTTGCTTGATTGTCTTTTATTGCGAACACATAATAAAACATTGATTGAAAGCTATTTTGGCTGACTTAGCCTGAAATCATTTATAACAGGTGGACAACAGAAGTTTTCAGATGTGAGATTTACCCAGAGGAGGCAACTGTCTCTGTACAACCAAAAGTTTCCTGAAATATGAAAACATGAATTTTGGTGTAAACAAAACCCTAAGGGAACACATTTTGCTGCTCATTTAATAAAAAAAGTTTTCAGGATTGTCAGGAAAATTAATCCACAAACACCAGAGATTTATGTCTAAAAAGCAGACAGAGGAGTCATTTTCCTTTATTTGAATAAAGGGAGAGGCCATGGGGCATTCCCCTGGGGTCTCTCAAATTTTTGGAGAGTGCAGCCTCCTTTTTATCCCAATTTCCCAACTGCATTTCCCTCTCTCTTTCCCCGTTGGCTGGGGTACTTGAGAGGTACAGACTTCCCGGAATGCCTAATACCTAAGACTCCCTTCTAAGATATAATCCCCGCTTTTAATTTTTAATTCTTGCGGAATTTATGGGTTTCCCCATTGTTTCTTTCATCTCTCAATATCCAATTTCGTTTATCAGCAGACCTACAGTTTGTTTGTAAGGGCGAATATCTTTTTTCCACTCATCGATCAGTGGAATCCTTCCCATTGTTTCTCTTATCTCTCAGTCTTATCTACAGCACACCCACGGGTTGTTTGTAGCGGCAAATCCGTCATTCCTCTCAGGATTTTTAAAGCTTGATGAAAGCACACTCAAAATGTACTATCAGTCTCCCCCCTCAGCTTTGCAAAACAACCTTACACAGACTTTCACAGCAACACTGTACAAATCCAGTATCAGTCTCCAGTAGTTAAACTTTTCTTGTTTTAAAACAGTAGAAGAGAGCATCTTCTATGAAGATTATTCAGATTATTGTTGCCATTCTGCTGATGAGGTCCATCAGGTTCCAAGCAGATCAGAGCTACAAGTGTATTTATGACAGATGGCCCATGCTGCTGATACTTGTTTGTCTCTATGATGGACTAAAGGTGCTATGGACAAAGAAACCCTTCAACTCTTCGAAGATGAAAAGTGGTATGTTTATTGCGACATTGGGCGCATGTAGGATCACTCCTTCAAAGGCATGTGCGAATTTCCAAAGCATTGGCTCTCCTTGTATTCACAAAGGCCCTACATATTCATCTAAGTCATTTGAGAGGCCTATACATATGCATCATCTGTCCCCGTATTGAAATGAGCTGAATGTTCATTACAGTTGTGCAGTTCTTCTTTTAATTTGCGTCGGTGGTCTCTTGAAGATGAAGTCAGTTTTCTGCCTCTTTGCCCCACTGCTGGGGCTTCTTGACCCCTTGGTCACTGTTCAGGCCTCATCTCCTGGTTCCAGTTATCATAGAGGCCAGGTGTGTTTTCGGTCCCTGCCCTTTTACAATGCTAAATGTCCTCCCTGTTGCTTCTAAGAACATAAATGAGTCAAATACATGATATATTGTCTTAACTCTAACTGCTTCGACTATACCTACATGCTAATAATTAAACCCGAATTTCTTGCTTCTATCTTGCTAGCTACATTACCAACTTCTAATTCTTTTTTAACCCCTTGATTCATCTGGAGCCAGAAATGAAATATTTCAAGTGGAAAATTAGGTGTGTTAGACACAAGGCAGTGGTGGACCTTGTTCAGATACTGTCCTTCTCTGCAAAGCAGCATTGGTGACTGCCTTGTACCTCACTGGCCTAAAATAATTATAAATACAAAACTGCCGAATGATTGAGCCATCCCTTCCTTGCTAGTAGTGTGATCCTGATGGAGGTAGGAAGGCTGCAAATGATGTCTCTAATAGCGAAGACAGGCTATGAAAAGTGCAGAGTAATGTGGCAGATTGCCTCCTTGGCTTTCACCCACAATCAGGTCTATGGAAACTGGTTCTTCCAAATTGGCTAAGAAGCAACTGTGTGTAAAATCATGCTATGAGAAGCCAGCGTCCACAAAGGGGACAGAGGAGTCCTGCAACTTTATTCCAATAAAGGGAGACAGTCCAAGGGGCACAGCCCGCGGGGCTTTGGAGGGCGCAGCCTCCTTTTAGCCCAAACTCCCGGCCGCGTCTTGCCCTCTTCCTTTCCCCAGTGGCTGAGGTACCAGGAGGGTGCAGCAGCCTTCCTGAACCGCCTATCACATATCCCCCTTGGACCTGTCATTTTACCCCAAAGTTCAGAAGTTCAGGCTGGTGCAAATGCAGCTGTCTGTTTGAGGAGCCAAGCTGCCCGGGCTCTGTAACAAACCTGCTGCTTGAAGGCAGTAGAGACATTAAGGCCCATTTCAAAGACGTTAACACCCACACCCTCACCCATCGAATTGTTTGTAAAGACATTAGCACACATCTTCCCTATCAAGGCTTCGTGGTTCTTTTTTGTGTCCTGCCGCCACAGCCCCTGCCGCCCTCAGACGCCACTGCCCGGCATTTCCCTGAGCCCGGCGAGTGCCTGCTCCAGCCGTGCCGCTCTCCACAGAGCACTGGGGATAGCCCGGACCCCTGTGCCCCCGGCCCTGGGCAGCTCCCTCGTGCTGGGGGTGGGACGGGGCCTCGCTCGCTGGGGCCAGCGGAACTCACGGGCACAAAGGAATAAAGAACGAGCTGTGAATATGATGCTTGTGGCTAACCCCTCCTCTCCAAGGGATTTCTTTCTATCTTCAAAAGCTTGGTGCCTGGCGTTACTGTGCAGTTTGGGAGTGGGCAGAGCCTGTCATTCGACCTGAACAGGGAGAGCTTGGTTCCTGAGCCAGTCTGAGCTCCCCCTTCCCCCCCGAGCCCTCCACAAGCTTTACTCCAGGTCTACAGTGTGGCGGTATGGTGAGCACCCTCTAAAGGTAATACTCTGCTCAGTTTTGCATGAAGACTTTGTTAATCATACAGGAGATCCCAAATGTGGGCAGGATTCCCGATCCAGGGAACCATTAAAGATGTTAAGGGACTTGAAAAGATTAGAAATACTCTTTCTTATTTCAGAGATTTAGTGCATTTCCCACCATCACAGGAAAAGGGGATGAGGGTATGGGATATCACTAATATAATTTGTCCTTACAGATTTTACGTGAATCCAGGTTTTATGAACAGATGTTCATACACCTTCATGAAGCAGCTTTCCTCTTGGACCATAAAGGAGCTGAACTGCCTAAGGCAGTATATTGGCTGTGTCATTGCTTTCTTTCAGTCTTGTACATTTTCTCTCTTAGCTATGCAAGATATGCATTTTAACCAGAACTCAGTATGTAACCTTTTGTGCTAGATGCCTGGTTGGTTAGACTGAGCAAGCACCACTTCTTTAAATTTCATTCTCTTTTCTGCCATCACATCTTAAATTATCTGACCTGGAAAGTGCTAACAGACCTCCCCCATCAACTCGTTTTTGAGACAATGTTTTAAACATCTGGATGAAACATATATGCATATAAAAATTCATCCAAGGGAAGCATATGATAGAATTTAAGCCTTCCAAATAATCTTGTTGCTGCGTACCTAAGTAAAATCCCTCAGAGAACACTTCTTTCCTGAGGCTCGTTACCCTTCTCGGCAGTGCCTAAGCATGTTTCTGCTACAAGGTGGACGACTGGCCTCCCTCCCCCGCGCCGGGATCAGGATCGTGGTCGTTTGTGGAAACACTTGTTCTGCGTTTCCTCTTCCCTGCTGTGATCAGAGGCAGCGGGTGCCTTGTGGTCATTAGCAAGTGAGACACTCCTGGTACAGTAGTGTTAGAGGGGACAGTCTGAATAATGTTATATATTAATGATGATTTCTTTATTTGCTGGTTTTGTATAATTTCATTGCATATTGCAAGGGAACCAGCAATAGTACATTCACAGTGTGAAGCATAGTTTCCAGGATTTACAGTTGTGTAATTCCCATGGGTTTTATTCCCATTGGTTAGCACTGGCTGTACACTGGTGACCTGAGTGACATTGTAGGACAAGGCTTTTCTGCCCAGACACTCGCATGCTTTTCTCACCTCTTCACAGGGAACTAAACGAACCTGCTGTGAGCACAGCTGCAGATCTGGGAGGTAAGAGTGTGTTTGTGTGTGGGAAAGCACCGGGAAGAGGGGCAAATAAGTCAAAGTGATGGCTGCTGGGAGCACACAAAGGCTTTCAGACCGTCAGTCTGAATTGATGAAAGGCTGGAATTCATTAGTTACTTTATCATTCATGTCTTTAAGTAAGAGGAGTCTGTAAATTTGACCAATTTTACACGAGGTAGCAGGGTTTGAGTTAATCTGGGGTGAGGACATGTCCAGAGCTGATCACTTAGCAGAGGTGCAAGAAGTGCAAGCATTAGGGGAATGGGTTTTCTGTGCTCAGCATGGCCAGAGCTAAAGGAGAGGTCGGTTCTGCTGGTCCCCAGGCTGGAGCCTCACACTTCATATTGCACTGCATTGATTGTCAGCAGTGCTAAAAAAATATTTCAAAGCAGAGCAAAGTGTTCAGAATGCTGTTCCAGAGGTACTTCTTATCACAGTGCTAAAAGAGGGCTGAGCAGATAGTGCAGGTATCCTGGCAAATGTACACAATTCATGGGACTAAAGCAGAGTAGCAGCTTGGCAAACAGATAAACACAGGGCTGGTTTGCTTCCCAAGTTCTTCAGCATGGTGTGCTGTGATGAAGAAGAGTGGAATTTTCCATCTGGTTAATCAGACTTTGTGTGCCATGCTGCCGTCTCCCCACCATGGCTGCTTGCAGATGCCCATTTAGCTGCAGGCTATGAACGGTGAGATTTCTCAGGGGCTTCTCCTAGGTCAGGAACAATCACTGGAAAAGTAGATCAGAGAGCTCACAGAGGAGGTGGCCTGATAAGCTGGGAACGTGTCTTCCCTTTGGCTCAGTTTCTGTAATGAGCTGTGAGATAGCTTGTGTTGCCTCTGTTGACAGTGTGCAGCCAGCACAGCTCCACTCCACGCTTTTCTGAGCAAGGACTTGAGCCCCACATGCCTGCCTGAGCTCAGCCTAACACCCAGAGGTGTTTGGGGCCACCTCATGACCCATCTGCTTTATGACCCATGACAGGGGATGGGGACAAAATTCTCTGTCTGGAAATTTGGAAAGGATGTTTCATGGGATGCAGGAGTGATCCCATGTAGTGTGACTGCCTATACACGACTGTGCTGTGTGCTGGCACAGGACAGCCAACTTGGCACACCCTTCCCATGTATGGAGACCTTCCGAATCACAGCCCAGTACTGTCTGTGCATGCTGCCTTCATGGGCCACAGAGATCCAGGCACCAGATCTGTGCAGTCTCAGTGGGTGAAGTGTGCTCAGCAAACCCTTCTGTAGCACCAAAGGAGGTAAACCAATCCCTGAGACACCAGCTCTGGAGAACTGTTTGAAGAGAAGTCCATGCTTCCCCCTGTAATACTTCAAAGATGGAGCAGAGCTTACGAAGCTGAACCTGTTCAACTGTTAATTTGAAAGCTGGTTTATTGACTTCAGACTGCATTAATATATTAACATCTATAAAAGAGTGATCTGGCAGAAATATTGCTGACTGGACAAGATACAAAGATAGGCAGTGTAGTCGGTTGAAAGGCAGGCAGATAGCTACATGTGCCTTTGGTATAAGATACCATTTGACGATAAAGGTGGTTTGGCAAGGAGATGCTTCTAGTGTCACCTGCAGTCTGAAAGGGGGGATCCTGTATCTTTCTGATACAGCTTCCAGGAGATGCTCCGCGTGGGGAAGATGAGGAGATTCCTGCTGGATCTGGGAACCTTTGAGTTCTCCACTTAGAGGTCTTACAGCAAGGCTCTACTCCAAGGTAAACAGAAGTTTTGTCAAAATTTGGAGCCTAAGAAACATGACAGAAGTGTCATTAACAGAGTGAAATAAAGTCTCTGAAGAAGAGAGAGGCAGAGTTGCTTTTTCTAGAGAGGACTTGGGAGACTGAAATACTAAGTCCATGAGGAATGGTTGAAAGCAGATGATTTTAGGGGATTCTGAAATTCAGTGAAGGAAAGCCAATGGTGTAGATCTCCTCCAGAGCTGTCTGCATTCTTTGAAGTCTTGTGGTTTTTAATTCTTCTCCTTCCAGAAAGCCATTGAATAACAGGGTAGACTCCCAAGGGAAAGCAAATTGCAAAATCAGACCCCAGAAGTCAATGTAACGCTTCAGTCCATAGTTTAAGATCTCACTTGGAAAGAGAGGAAGAGGAACTATTTGAATCTATGCTGAGGGAAGTGATGATTTGAGAAAAAACTTGGAGGTGCTACTGTCCCAGTGACAGCTGCAGGATCATCCACCTTGACTAAGACTTTCGTACCACAGACCTTATTTGCATTTTAGCTTCTAAGACTGCCTGCAGGTGCTGTATGCATGAGTGTTTGCTTATCCATGGTGATTAAGCTACAGCCTCTTGGTGTGTCAATGTCAGCATTACCATTAGCATTGGTAGGTTCAGTTCAGCTCCTCTACAGCAGCAGCTGACTGCTTCCTCCTAGTGATTATGCATCGCTTCCAGGGTCAGGTAGACCCAGGCTTATATAATTTGCCTGAAACTGGTGAATTCATGACCACCAGAAGACAGTAATGCAGGTTCCAAAATTTTTTTAAAATAGTATATTCTACTTAAAAGAAAATTAATTAACACAGGGCTATTCCTGTCCTGAAAAAGGAGGTCAGATTAGATGATCACACTTGGTCCCTTTTGTCCTTGTAATACATATACAAATACACAGCATTGGGTGCTGTTGGAGAAGAGCACAATGCCAATGGTAATACTATATGGAGAATGCCAAAGAAAATGGGCCAAGTTAAATTTGGACAAATATATCATCAGAGCAGCTGAAGTGAAGCACTTCCATCCTATTTTCCCAGCTCAGAGAAGACAGACCTGAAGCAACAGAAAGGCTTTGTGACATCCTCTGGTGTGTATTAATAGAGGATACCCAAATGAAAGTCACGTGGTGTTGTTGCAAAATCATGCAAGCCATTCCCCTGAAATAATTAATTGCCAGTTCTGACATTTCAGTCTATTAACGTGGAACAGGGCATATATGAAGGTGCTCTGTTGAAGAATCTTAGCCACAGAAACAAACCACGCTCAGAACAGATAATAATTGTGTCCACTATGGCTCAGAAGACTGTTGCTGCTGCTGCCAAGGATTGTTTGTCTTTTTTTTTAATTGCTAGGCTACATAAAAAATGCGTTCAAACAGTATAGTGCAACCTAAACGTAGCTCCTCTCAACACGGCTGCTCTTCCAGTTTTGGCCTTCCTACTGCCATGGTTGCTGTATGGGATAACATCACTATCCTGAAGATTCTTGGGTTACCGGGGAGCTTCTAACATCACTCAAGCCAGAAACTGTTCCAGAGTGGCTGCTTCCAAGTCAGTAACGTTTGCTTACTAAGAACCCAACTCTTATTCTTGGGTGGGATTCCCTTCTCCCTAACCACTCTTTGTTACCTCATTATCACCCACCTGTGGTAGCAGGGAGGCTGGGGAGTTAGGGAAGAGCAGTGGGGAAGTGCTGCTGAGGAGGGAACAGAGCAGTGAAAAGACAAAGTGAGAAAAACGACAAAGATGAATAACCCAGGCTCACTGGAGATAAGCCTGGGGCAGCACACCAGTGTTTGAGAGATGGTATGCTAGCGAGGTCCTTCAGTCTGTCACCTCCATGCTTGGGAAGGGATGGAGATTGATGTGGCAGCAAAGAAGCAAGGATTTTTGATGGGTTAGAAACCATGGAATCATCTGAGAATGGTCACGTAGGAATTAGGGCTTGTCCCTCCAAAAAGGTGGTGGCATCAATAGACCAACTGAAGTGCATCTACATCAATACCCGTGGCATGGACAGCAAACAGGAGGAGTTGGAAACCATGGTGCATCTGAAAAACTAAAACATAGTTGCCATCACAGAGATGTGGGATAACTCTTATGACTGAGTGCTGCAATGGGTGGCTGTAGACTTCTCAGAAGGGACAGGCAAGGAAGGGGAAGTGTTGGGGTAACCCTGTGTGTGAGTGAGTGTTTTGACTGCCTTGAGCTTAATGATGGCAATTGATGCCACAAGATTTTTCTTTTTATATTTTTTTTCATATATTCGTAGCTTTGTAGATGATTATTGTACTGCATAGTTATATAGTTTCTTAGTTTACTTCAGTACTTTTTCAGTACAGAAAAGTTAAGACAGACACATTCCTGGAATCCTATTCTAATCTTAATTCTTCAGTGAACCAAGGCCATTCTTTCCTATGTATGTAGGCATAAACAATGTGGGGCTATAACCAAGGGGGGAGGCTTCAGTAGGAGGCTGAACCAAGGGGGGAATTACTTCATTAACTGTACTTCTAATTGAGGATTCTTGTCAATTATGCTAATATGCTAAATTTATAAAAGTGTCATAGCCCTATATCATGTGTGCATTTCGGTGTGTATTCTGCTGTGCATTTTGGGCTGATAAAGGCATCACAATGATAAAGTTGAATGCTTATGTTTATGGTTAAGGGGAATGTCAATGACTGTCACAGCCTGACCAACCAGGAAGAAGAGGCAGATAAAACATTCTATAAGCAGCTGGGAAAATCCCCACAGCCACTGGTCCTTGTTCTCGTGTGAGACTTCAACTTACCAGATGTCTGCTGGAAATACAACACAGTGGAGAGAAAACAGTCTAGGAGGTTCCTGGAGTGTGTGGAAGAGAACTGCCTGACACAGCTGGTAAGTGAGACAACCAGGGAAGCTGCCCCACTGGACTTGCTGTTTGTGAGCAGAGAAGGACTGGTGGGGGATGTGGCAGCTGAGGCCATCTGGACATGGCAATAACGAGGTTTTGATACTGGAGAAATAAGGAAGGGAGACAGCAGAACTGCCACCTTGGCCTTCTGGAGAGCAGACTTTGGTCTGTTTAGGAGACTGATTGAGAGTCCCTTGGGAAGCAGCCCTGAAGAGCAAAGGGGTCTGGGAAGGCTGGACATTCTTCAATAAGGAAATCTTCAAGGGACAAGAACAGGATGTCCCCATGTGCCAAAAGATGAGCCAGTGGGGAAGAGAGCGGCCTGGCTGAACAGAGAAATTTGTCTGGAACTCAGGGAGGAAAAGAGGATTTATCACATCTGGAAAAAGGGGCAGGGAACTCAGAACTATGAGGATGTTGGGATGTTATGCAGGGAGGAAGTTAGAAGGGACAAAGCCCAGCTAGAAATTAATCTGGCCACTGCTGTAAGAGATAACAAAAAGTGTTTCTATAGATACATCAGCAACAGGAAGGCCAAGGAGAATCTCCATCCGTATTGGATGTGGTGAGAAACATTGCCACAAAGGATGAGGAAGAAGTGCTTAATGCTTTCTTTGCCTCAGTGTTTAATAGCAAGAACAGTTGTCCTCAAGGTACCCTGAGGACTGAACTGGAAGACAGAGATGGGGAGCAGTATGAAGACCCTATAATCCAGGAGGGAATGGCCTGCTATGCCACTTAGGCCAGCACAAGTCCAAGGGTACTGCAGCAGTTGGCAAAAGACCTCACCAAGTCACTATCTCACATGTTTTACCAGCAATCCCGGGCAGCCAGAAAGGTCCCGGGTGATGGGAAGTCACCAAATGTGAGGCATGCATATAAGAAGGATTGGAAGGAGGATCCAGGGAACCACAGGCCAGTCAGTGCCAGAGAAGGTCATGAAGCAGATCATCTTAAGGTGTCGCATGGGATGTGTAGGACAACCAGGGGATCAGGCCCAGCCAGCATGGGTTTATGAAAGGCAGGTCCTGCTTGACCAACCTCATCTCCTCTGAGGAGGAGACCTGCTTAGTGGATGAAGGAGAGACTGTGCGTGTTGTACACCTCAACCTTAGTAAAGCTTTTGACACTGTTTCCCACTGTATTCTGGAGAAACTATCTGCTCATGGCTTGGATGGGTGTGCTCTTTCATGGGTAAAAGCTGTCTGGACATCTGAACCAAGAGACTGGTGGTGAATGGAGTCACATGCAGCTGGGACCAGTGATGTTCTCCACGGCTTTGTTTTGTGCCCAGTCCTGTTTAAGGATTTCATTGATGATCTGGACAAGGCGATCAAGGACACCCTCAGTGATTTCACAGATGACACCAGGCTGGGTGGGATGTTGATCTGCTGGAGGGCAGGAATGCTCTGCAGAGGCAATTTGACAGGCTGGATCAATGGGCCAAGGCCAATGGTGAGAGATTCAACAGTGCAAAGTGCTGGGCCCTACCCTTGGGTCACAAGAACCCTAAGGAACACTCCAGGTTTGGGGCAGAGTGGCTGGAAAGGTGCCAGCAGAGAAGGGCCTGGGGTACTGAAGACCAATGGCACCTGGCCTGTACCAGCCACGGTGTGGCCAGAAGGTCACAGCAGGCTAGCAGTGACCATCCTCCTGTGCTGGGCACTGGTGAGGCCCCACCTCAAGTCATGGGGTCAGTTTTTGGCCCTTCACCTCAAGAAAGACATTGAGGGGCTGGAGCATGTCCAGAGAAGGGAACGGAGCTGGGAAAGGGTCTGGAGCACAAGGCTGATAAGGAGCAGCTGAGGGAGCTGGAGGGCCTCAGCCTGGAGAAAAGGAGGCCTGGGGCAATCTTATCACTCTCTACAACTCCCTGACAGGAAAGTGGAGTGGGGTTGGGCTCTCCTCCCAGGGAACAAGGGACAGGACAATCGCAAATGGCCTCAAGTTGCACCAGGTTTAGACTGGAAAAAATTCTTCACCGAAAGGGCTGTCCAGCCCTGGCACAGCTGCCCAGGACAGTGGTGGAGTCTCCATCCTTGCAGGGGTTTAAAGGCCATGTGGATGTGGCACTTGTGGACATGGGTTAGTGGTGGGCTTGGCAATGCTGGGAGAATGGCTGAACTTGATGATCTCAGAGGGGTTTTTCAAACTGAACCATACCCTGGTTCATGGAAAAAAACCACGTAAGGTTTGATCTTCATGATTTGAAAGCATGACTCAGAAGGAATGGAGTGAGATCAGACAAGGCAGGAGATGAAGGGATAAAGTCAGACGGCATTCATGTCACTCTATTGTGGGTATTCAGCTAATGTACCAGTCACAAATGCCTCTTCCTGGGCAGATAGCAGTTTTCAGAAATAAGGGCCTGGAGAAAGGGACAGAGAATGGCCCAGTCTTTGTATTTACGCTGTTTTCTTCTGCCTCTGTGGCAAGGCACATCCACCTTGTGCTGTACTGAAGTATATTCTTCTCCATAGCAAGAAATTCTCTTATTGAGAGATTTTGTCTGAGTTTCAAGAAGAAATAATATATTTGTAAGGGCAATCCATGGGAGTCATGCTGCCTGTCATTCTGGCAGACTATTTCACAGTGCTTCAAAGGGTGTACAAAGATGGGCCCTGAGAAATGCTTCTACATACTGTGAATTCACTTGTGAGGTTGCACGTCTCTCTGTAGAGCAGCCACAGCAACTGGGCACATGTAGAATTCAGCTGTCCAAACTTACAAGTGAGTTCAAGAAAACTGCCTGTTGGCATAAAGAAGAATCTCATGTATGTGTAAAGAGTTGTGTAAAAGTTCAAATGCCAATAACACATAGAGAAGGCAGCTCTGGTAATTTGCATTTATAACTGATCTACTGCAGAAGCAGAAAGTGATTTTTCAGCCACTGTGACAAAGAACATAAACTCTATGCTGATATTCAGCCAGGCAGCTGATGACTGTTGGCATCTTCGCTGAAACTCCACTCTGCACAGAAACCACAATTTCAATGCAGAGGGGAGAGCTGCCAAACCTGGGAGCCTGAGAACCAGGGAGGACTATTGTGCAGTAGAAAGCACAGCCAACCACAGGCTGCAAGAGGCAGAGCAGAAGTGGGAAGGAAGGAGAGGTGCAGCCTGCTCATGGAAATGAAGAATAGAAATTAAAAGACAGTGCCACACTGGCATTGGAATTGTCTCTGTGCAGCACAAGCAGTGGAAGAAAGCTGCATTCCCAAATCATGGGTAAAATACAAAATACAGTAGAATTAAATGTACAAGTACAATAAGGCGAGTGAAAATAAAAATATCTTTAGA
Source organism: Erpornis zantholeuca (assembly GCA_013400515.1). Taxonomy (NCBI): domain Eukaryota; kingdom Metazoa; phylum Chordata; class Aves; order Passeriformes; family Timaliidae; genus Erpornis; species Erpornis zantholeuca. Next base: position 31,019 of record VZTN01022791.1, on the reverse strand, counting down.
AAGGACTTATTTATGGCATGAAGCCTGAATCAAGTGTCTTTCAAATAGGTCAGGCAGAACAACTGCTAGTTTTTAGTGCAGCAGACAAGCATGGGGCTGGGAGGAAGAGTCAAAGGTGGATTAGGACAGGAAAGAAAATCAAAATTTCTCCTCACCCCTCTTGTCATGCTGTGGGAACCAGGTGAGTTTCCACTAGGGAACCTCTCAGGATGGGAGCAGGGGATTTATTCTCCAGTGCCACTGGCAGTGCAGTCTCTCAAACTGTTTGCAAAAATGGTGTTTTTGAAAAGTCAGGCATTAGAGTAACCACTGCAGGAATCTGCAGTTTGCACTGGCTGTGCCTGTATAGTGATTTACAGGGATTGCTAAAAAAAAAAAAAAGTACATAACAGATCACACAAACTCCCAATGCACAACTCCTCCTAAGAGTGTGCAGCTCAAGTTCCCTGTGCACCTGGAAGAAGGAGGGAGCATGAGCTGGGATTCAAAATAGCTAAAATGCCTCAGTCACATACATTCTCAGCAGAGTCAAGAAGAAAATTAGGGCACTTTTAGAATGACAGAAACTTCAGAAACTCACAAAACTTTGTCTCACTCATCAGTTGGAACTATCCAGACAAAATTTGGAGGTAATAATTTTTGTCATTGGATATACAATTTTTTAACTTCACCCTCTTTGTTTTGTTGTCCCATCAGAAAGTTTAACCAAATGTTCTGGCAGGTGCTGTCAGTGGGAACGGCACCAGATACCCTTTCTCTTTTAGCTCTCTGGGCCCTGTTCTCCTTGACCCTTGCTCCTCCCTCCAGGCTGCATCCAGGTAAATGCACCATAGCAGCTTGGCTACACAGAGATACTGAAGACCACCATGAGACCTGTAGTCTATAAAAAATTAGGTAAAAAAATTATGAGAGTGAATAAAATTCACTCATATGAAGAAATACTGCAGCTCAGGTAGGAGCAGATTTGCATCAGTGTGATCCAAACTAAAACATTTCTTTACATTTCTGAATTTTCCTGAGCTTCATGTGTGGTAAGAGCTGAAATTTTGACTTTTTGTTAAAAAATAGGGCAAAAATAGATGTTGAAGGATTAGCATTTCCCATAGGAAGGAAATTCCATTATTTGAGTAGCTCTGTGAAACATGAAGGAAGTTCATTTGCAGAAAGTCTGCTAACTTGTAATGAAGGTCACAGCTGCATAATTGGAGTCTGTTCCCAGGGCCAGTGAGCAATGCAGGAGACAGAATTAATACCAACCCCCAAATTAAGGTTACTGTAACAAGGAGAACAAGACTGTAGAATTGCAAAATCCAGGGAAGGGAGGGCTGAAGGATTGCTTAATACACAAAGAAATCACATCTTTCCCCACGACAATTAGCAGCAGGGAATGTCCCAGTGGCTTTTTACACTCCAGCAGAGAGTATCCATGTCCTACAACAGGTCTAGGTATGGATTGTCCATATCCCTCCTCCTAGTCACCACATGTTCAGTTGACAGGGTTGTCACACTTACCTGCAATTCACTACATCATGGTTTTTTCCCAGCAGTTCTGAGAAATCAAGCACTTTCAAAAGGCTGATATGCTGATATGCTGGAAGCCAGGAAAGCTGTGGGACAGTGGATACAACCATCGACGTGGGTTTTGTATCCCAGCCCCACAGCCTCAATGCCTCCTCCATGTTGTGTGTCCAAACTGGACACTCTAACTGCATACTAATGGAGACTCACATGGGAGATTTATATTATTACCTTAGCCCATTTTTAGTGTTTTGCTTTTTAAAGATCCAATAGAAATCAGTCTTTCTTAAAAAGCAGAGATGACAAAGAAGGAGTTGTTCTGCTGGACCTGCAAACCTCTCCTTTAGACACACAAGCCCTTTGTAAAAATTTGTCTCAGGAGTCCTTTGCCCAGAACTTCATTTGTTTAGGACTGGAGTCTTTACAATTTGGGCAGAGTTACTGATGCTGTCTGGATTTTTACCTTTTTTCTTTTATATATTTTCTGTACTCTTTACACATATATTTGTAGTTTTTTTAGTCTATTGTCGTAACTTAGTTTCAGTATTTTCCTAGGCAGAAAGACAAAACAAACTCCAGGACCTCTATGCTAACTTGGTTCTCCTTAGAAACCAAGGTCGAAAGCAGCTCTTCGAGACATATTTTTATAAACAGGGCCTGGTCCTTATCTGAGGGCAGAGGATTTAGAAGGTGCTAGAGCTATTGGGGCATTACATCACTGAGTGTACTTCTAATTGGGGGGCTCTTGTCAGATATGTTAATTTTCAGAATCTATAAAAATTGTACACGTCTCACATAGGGCAGGCATCTTCAGTGTTTTCCACCTAACAGACTGTGCACCTAAGGATCCTTATATAAAGGTACCCTTTTTATCACCCTAAATGTGTCTGGCTCATATTTCTAGGACTAGAGAAAAAGGCATCAATACAGACTGAGGATGCATTTAAAGATGGAATGGGTGCAAAACAAACTTCCCTGTCCCTATATAACATTTTTAGTCTGCTTGTGGAATCAACATAAATCATTTTGAAATGGAGGAAATTTCCAGGGTGCTGATTTTGGAAAGGTATTCCAGGCTGTTTCCCATCAAGCCCTCCCTTTATCTTCAAGCAGCTATTCAAGGATAGCATCAGAACACTCTCTGTAAGGTGACTCCATGACATGAGGTGCAGTTGTCATGTCTTTTCTCATTGCCTCTCACAAGCTGACATTGTGTGTTTCCTTTCTACGCATTGTTGAAAGCTTAGAGCATCGTGTGGCCTCTGTTTTGTTGCACTGCCGGCTTAGTTACAAAGCCACAAAGAGCAACCAGTGCCAGAGAGTGTTTGTGCCCAGCTCAGGCAGGGCTCACGTGGGCCAAGCCTTCCTTCTGAAAGCATGGACCACAGGGCCCTCACCACCGGGGAGCCTTCATGGCTAGCTCAGGCATCTTGGTCTCCACAACAACAGCGACAAAGGGGATGGAGAAGAGGCCTCCGCAAGGAGAGCCCAGAAAGCCTTTATTCACATGGTGTTGTTCAGCTCTCCAGGGGCAAAGGCGAGGGACAGGCAAAGGGTCTGGAGTTTTATCGGGATCCGGGGGACGGGGGGAGTTGGGGTCCCTCAGAGACAAATCGGAGGAGCCCAAGGGAGTGGCCAGAGTTTAGCTGGGAAGGGAGTAAAAGGGGGTGGGGAACAGCACACTGTTTGATGTGGATGATCAAGTGTGCTTGCCACTCATAGAACAAGGAGAGACTTTGGGGAGTTAGCTGACCATGGGGTTTGCTCTACCCTGGAAAGTCTGCCTGGGCATCAGGCAGCTCCATCCTGAGGGAGCAGAGCTCTTCACCTCATCCATAGCTTCAGGCTGCTGCTCTGTGTCCTATTTAATAACTCAAAGTTTTCTGGAAATTGCTTCATGTACAGGTCAAGATATAGAAAAAGTTACCAAAAAGAAGGTTTAAGGCACTTGCCACTGCAAGTTTATGCCTTAAACAGGCCTATGGGTGCTAACCAGGAGATTAAAAACCGGGATAGGAATTAGCACAGATTCTAGGAGCCAAGCTGAACTTCAGGCACAGGAGGTGGAAAGGACAACCATTCACTGCTGCCTGAGGTGCAGTCAGGGAATAGAACAGCATTCGATGGGTGGCCAAGTGCGCAGCTGCTCTGCCACTCTCTGGGTAGCACCAGAAATGCACTTGCCCAGGGCAGGAGTGCTCTGCTACAGGTCATCAGCCGCCTGCAGTAGCCAACAGTGCTGTTAGGGGTTCTTCTGCAACAGTAGCTTCTGGCCAAGCTATGCAAGAAGCAGGGGCATGAGGAATAGGACATGTCCTTTCTCTGGGACTGCCCCAGTAACAGCTGATGTTGTGAACTAGCAGAAGCATCAAAAGAGAACAACCTGCCAGAATCTGTCTCCTTTTACCTCTGTGGTTGGACTGGCCCTCAGCCACATTTCTGCAGGAGGGTTTTGGTGCATGGTACAGGCAGAGCATGCCTTTTCCCCAAACCAGAAACATTCATTTTGGAATAAAAATATTTTCTTGTGTAGCCCATTCCAATATGTGTTTTGCTGGAAAGATGACTGAAATTTTGCGGGGCACAAACTTGAATTTCCAGTCCCCAGCTGACACTTGCATGACCTGAGATGTTGTTGAATGTTCAGTAGGAAGATTAAGGCCATTAGTGCCACGTGAGCCATGGAATAGTGTGAAGACCAAGTAATTTATTTGGTTCAGAGAGTGTGTCCTTGTCTCCTGAGGCAGTGATGATTTGTGTCTGGAGCAAGTATAAACAAGGGAGAATGACAGAGATAGTCAAGATCCCAGACTCCAAATGGTTCATTGAGCGATGTCCCATCTAATCACCATCCTGATTTATGGTTGCACTCAATAATTTTAAAGGTCTTTTCAAACCTAAACAATTCTATGATCAATGTCTAAAAACGTCTGTTGGTGCTGGGAATTGCTTTCTGTAAGCTGGGCTGAAGAGGTCCAGTTCTTCTCTTCCTTTGGAGCTGATGGAGACGTAGGATTTGGGGAGATTTAACTTCCAAGGTCCTCTGTCAAATGAGCATGACACTTTGGCTTTAACCTACTCCTGGCTGGATGAGTTCAGACTCTGTCACAGGCTCCAACTGAAGACACAACATATCAACAACAGCCTTGGTATGCCAAAGTGAGGGCACAGAGCAAAACCCCTATATTGGGGCCACCTGAATTAAGGAGAAGGCTACTTTCATTAAACAATTGATATGCCCATTGTGAGTCACGTATCTGGTAAGGCTGGAAACAGAGGTGCTGTTGTAACTTTGGTGCTGTGGCTTGATTTTTGGATATAACTTTTCACTCTGCCGTATTCAGAGACCAGCATGGGCTGTGCGGCGCTCACACCTGCAACCTGATTTGTGTTTTTGACACAGTGCATTGATTGAAATTTTGAAATGTGGGACTTTTATCTAAGAAACTGCATCAGGAATCGATATTTAAGAAATCAGTGAGAAGTGGAAGTGTTGCCTGCTTCCTTGAAAGCAGTCTGTCTCTCTGACAGCCTGTACAGCTACGGTATTTCCTTTGCATGCTCAGTGAACTGATTCCTCCTTATGATGTACCTAATATACTGAAGAGAAACTGCAGCACTTTGGCTGAGGCACAGACACCTGTCTGTCCCCTGAGGCTGATCTGGACAAACCACAGGGGTCTGTCTGGACCTCGGAAGTCCTGTGTGCACAGATGGACCTGTGATGGACCTGCCTGTCCAGTACTCAACTGTTGCTGCTCATGCATGCAGCCTCCCTTGTGGAAGGAACCCTTGTAGGGGGCAGGAGTGGAATGAGGATGAGATCTGACTCTCATTTAACAGCTGCCCTGCTCTCTGTTAGTGCTAACTCTCCTTGAAGCTTTTGTGAGGATGCCGAAAAAAGTGCAAACCCACTGGTACTGTGAAACCCTGTAAGGGCTCTGTGCATCCTCCTGGTGACAGGTGCTTTCTGTGCTCTGGTCTGGTGCAATCATCAAAGACTTTTTCTGTCTCCTCCTACATGCCACTCCCCCACCCCTTACTGCCATGTATCCTGAGCATATTACAGTCTTCCTTTCCTCTCTCAGGAGGTACTGCTCAGAGCTCTCTGCTAACACTGTACATTTCTAGGGAGAAAATCCTGGTTCCTGCCTTTGAAAGAAGTAAAGAACAAAACAACTCAGAGTAATCCCCCAAGACAAAAACGACTCACTGCCCTCTCCGCTTGACAACCTGCACTGGTTCCAGGTGAGTGATTTTGTCTGTGAATCTGGATGCATGAATAAGAGTGGTGCCAGTACCAGGGGCTGAAGCAGGGCAGGAGATTTCCTTGGGCATGTGCATGAGAGAGCAGCAGGGATAGCTCTAATCTGCTTTAGGACAGGGGGCTGCCCAGTGGGGGGTGCTCTAAAAGTGGGACTCTGTGTCCTGGGCTGGGGTTAAATGCCTGGTGGGAAGCTTGAGTGAGACAACCTTACCACAGGAGGTGGTAAGTAAGTTGGCATGAGTAAGGAGCATTGTGGAGAGTGCCACTTGTCCTTCCAGCATTGGACTTAGGCCCCAAACCCGCTGCTTAGCTGGTGATCACTTTGTCATTGTAGAGCTCAGCTGGGCTGAAATTACTGCCTATTGCAGATTCCTCTCCCTTTAACTGGTGCTCTCTCACAGAGGTGGATCAATGGCTAGGCCCTGAGCAGATCTGTTCTCCTTCTGGGTCCATTGTTGTGGTAGGAGTTGTCTGGGAGGGAGCTGGCTGACAGGTATCAAAACCCAGAAATGCCCTACTGAGCAAAAAACCCTTCCAGGGGCTGCTATAGCAACGAAAAGATGGCTGAGTTGTAAATGGAAATATTCAACATAAGCTCTTCGGCTGCACTGCTTGCAGCTTGTACTTCCCTTCCCAAGGGCAAGCAATGGGCCAGACTGCAAAGGATCTAATAGTATGAGGGGTGAGGATGCCTCCAGCCAAGGGGGGGTCTATGAACCCGGTAAGGGTAGAGATCCTGGTCCTTAGGACTGAAAAAAGCCCAGCCAATAGCACAGTGGCTGGATTTAATGCTCCTGATCACAGGTACTGAGCTATTGATGGGGGGAAGTCAGGTGGGAGTGGAGACATTCTCCTTTGTTATCCTTGCAAAGACAATCCCCACAAAGTACCTGTTTTACTTAGCTGGCAATGGGGGGACTGTAGCTTCCCACTCTGGAGTGCCCATGGTCTGCCCAAAAGCAAGTAGAACTTGAGAGCTGATAACAGCAACTTCCAAGGCAGAGTTACATCCCTTCCTCACAAGTACTGAGCCTTGCCTCCCACCATGTGAGGATAGGCTTGGTGAGCCAGCACCACAAGTCCACCGCAGAAAGACTGGCACAGCTTTTTCAGTGACCCCTTCCATATCTGCCTAACTGTGTACAACTCTTTCCAACACCAGAGATTTCTGTCTTCTCCCACTTTGGGTGCTTCCTTGCTGCTACTTGCAGAGACTTCCCTCACTGAAAATTCTGCTGGTTTTGATGTTGAACATAAAGCAGAGTTTCCTTGGAGACAAGAGAAACAGTGGGCTCCAAGTGCTGATTATTTTGCAGTCTGACCAGCCTTCAGCAATGAAAACTAAAAAGGAAGTTGCATTAGCAGAGGGAAGAGGAATCCTGGGGCAGCCATCATTGAGGGGGGTACCTGACATGCTTTTCCAGTGTCATCCCTTTAGCAGCATGGCTTGACCGAGTGCTTTGAGCCGTGCCCATGGCAGGGTGTGATGATACATGCTGTACCAAACACTGCTGTCTTGGGATTATATTGCCTCTCTTCCACCAGCCCCTGGAGGCTGGTAAACCTGGGAGAGGGTTTTCGATGGGCATTTCTAATTTGGCTGACTTCTGCCAGTCCCAGGGGTACAACTGGCTAATTAGATTAATCCCTTTTGTGTTCTTCTACACAGACATTAGCAATAGTGGGACAATGTGTAAAGCAGCCGCATTTCAGTCATTGTTTCCCATCCATTTGTTCTGAGTACTGACAACTGGTCCTGTCCCAGCCAAGAGCCTGAACCCTCTGAAGAATGGAGCTCTCCTCTGCTGTGCAGGCCATGCAGATTTTTGCCTCCCTTGGGGCAGGTTATTTGATCATTGGCTGATATATCTTGGACATATTAGCAATCAAAAAGCTGCGCCAGCATGCTGTGTGAGGGCAGAGGAAGCAAGCATGGGATAACTGCTGTGCTCTGCCCCATGAGAGAGCACAGCACAGGGCAAGAAGGCAGACACAGTCTTCATCTGAAATTTTCGTTACTTTCTCCAATCCCACACACCATGGCAAGAGTGCTCTGTAATGCCATGTCCTACCAGTGGTCAGGACCTCCTCCTTTCCCAGAGGAGTATCTCACAGTGGATCCACTTGATTGATGGCTCCCCCTCTGCTGAGACACCTCTGGGGTCCTCACTATCTGTCCAACAGCCACAAATGGCACTTGGCTGTTTCAATGAAGCAGCATTTTCTTGCTTGTCTTTCAGTGTGGTGCAGAAGTGCTGTGCAGGGGTCAGAGGATGAGCAGAGTGGAGAACTGACCATGTCCCTGTGCTAATTATAAATGTAAATCAGCTGCAGGACACTGCCATGGACAGGATGTGTCAGTGCCGTCTGAAGTCCCGTAAAGCTTTGTCTCACATCATAGCAGCAGAAGGAAGGTCACAGCATTGCTGAGGTTGGCAGTGACGCCTGAACATAGCTAGTGCAATCCCCCTGCCCAAAGCAGAGTCAGCCACAGTTGGTTTCTCAGGACTGTGTCCAGACAGCTTTTGATATCTCCAGGTATGGAGAGCCCCCTGCTACCCTCTCTGGGCAACCTGCGCCATTGTTCAGTCTCTCTTGCAGTGACAAAGACTCCATGCTTAAGAAGAATTTCCTAGTACTTCAGTTCATGTCTGTCACCTCTTAGCTGGTCACTGTGCAACACTGAGAAGGGTCTGGCACTGAATTCTTTGCACCCTTCCTACAAGTGTACATTGATAAGACCCACCTCAAGCCTTTTCTCCTCCAGTGTGAGCAGTCCCAGATCTCCCAGTCTTTCCTCATGGGAGATGCCCCAGTCCCCCCATCGTCTCTGCAGTCCTTCGGTGGACTCTCTTCAGTGTATCCATACTTGGAAGCCCAGACCTGGACATGGCACACCAGCTGTGGCCTCACCAGTGCTGAGTCAGAGGGGAGAGATCACCTCTCACAACCTGCTGGCACAAGCACAGCAGAGTTTCTGGACTCTAGTGCTGGTCCTACCTTGGTTGTCACGGGAGTTTCTGTGGTCCCAGGGGTGCTGTACCAGATGCAGGCCCTAAGAAACTGTTATTGGGGGTTTGATGTTGAGTTTTTTCTGGACCATGTAAAGTAGTCAGATATATTTCCTCTTCATCCACCACAGCCTTATTCTGACCATTACCTGGACAAAGCCAGGCCAGAGATCTCTGCAACCTACACCCATGCTCAGAACACTTGCTGCTCTGTGACCTCAGAGCTATTGCATGTCTCTGGAATGAGGGCAGAGCTGCGGACAGGCGTGAAGTACATTTATTTCCTTACATGTAGTTTCTGTTCTTGTCATGAAGGAGTGTTAAAGCATGAGAACCTCACTCAAAACAGAGAGGTGTCCCCTTCAGTTCCAGTCAAACAGCTTCTCTGCTGGCAGCAGAACTGTGTTCTCCCTGGCAGAAATTCAGTGCATCACTGCTACACAGAACTGATCTCCTCTGGCCAGCACCACTGCCCTGGCCTCTTGGGAGATGTTTTCCATGTGGAAATGTGCCCTCTCTGCAGATCTCCATGCTGTGTAGGTCTGCATATGCAGATGCAACCTATCTCCTCCAGCTGCCCCCAGATCTTGCTGCCAGGTGCAGCCCTACTGCCACAGCATTGGCTCTGCACTGTGCCAGTGCTGGCACCACTCCCGTGGGGCTCTGCAGGGCTGCCCCAGCACCATGGAACACGTAGACTGAGAATCTACCTGCCTGCCCAGTGGACAGACTGCACTCATGACCTGGGCATTTCTGAGGAAAGTCTGCCCTTCACCTCTGCTGATAGCCTGACACATGCACGGCTCAGGAGGAGTTTGCTTGTAGGCTCCCATGGATGCAAACTGTCTTAAAACAGACAGCACAAAACTTTGGAGCACATGAAAAAAAATTATAAATACTTACAGCCTGCCTCTTGATGTTTGAATAACTGAATGCAGGAACATTTCAGTGATGACAGCTTTATAGCAGTCAAACTTGGCTGGGGTTATTTTGCTGCTGAGCCTGCACAACAAAGAAAGTAAGTCATGGAAGACTTTCACAGCAGCTTTCCTAGAATCTTGAGTTAAATGCAAAGTTTCTTCAGCAAGCAACTTCAAATTTGCCCAGATAATTTCATTTTTTTTCTGTTGTTGTGATGTAGCAATATTTAAGATGTGCATATGAGTTTCCAAATACTAAAAAATCTCAACAGTTTCAAGCATTTAATGTTGCAGCGTGAAAGCTGTATCATTCCCACAAGTGCAATTCATGTCTTGGCACTTTCACTTTATCACAAGACAAAGTCTGAGATTACTCTCACCCTAAATTCCAAACACAGAACTTTACCAACTACTAGGAGGAAAATTAACTCTGTCCCAGCTGCCACTCCTCCTCTCAGGGATGGAATATGCTCTATATTTTCTTCTTTGTCCCCTAATGTCTCACAAATAATTCCTAGTACTTTTTTCTGTTAGTCTGTGCTTTCCTGTGATCTTTCCAGCTTCTTTGTGAGTCACCGAAATTAAGAGTTTTTCTTTCAGTGTTTACTGCTTTTCATTTATGTAAAGACCAGATCATTCTTCCCGTCACTTGTGAGCAGATGGACAGCTCAGCCCTCTGCACACTTTTGTTTTGACCTCACAACTGAAATCTCTGTTGGCAGCCTGTCACCACAAGTGGTGATGGAAAGGGGGTCTCCTGTTTCATTCCCTTTCGTACCCATTGCTTTAAAAACCTTTCATACATGATCCTTGACTGATGTGGGTTTTCCTTCAACTAGATGCATTTGAAGATTGCTTTTTACTTCTCCTGCTCTCCCTTGTTCTCCATTTAAACAAGCTGATCTTTTCTCTGGGAGAGGGACATGGACAACGATGTGGGAGGCTGTGTGTCTTTACAGAGCCTGTAGTCAAAGTTTACATTCAAGATACTATTTCAAGAAATTTCTCTTCTGTGTACAATATTTTACTCTCAGATTCTAAGTCTGGAACTTTGTAGGGCAGAAATCATACAATTTGTGAGAAGGGGAAGCAAACCTGCCCCAATGCTCCCACATTTGGCTCTACAGCACTGTGGGTATGCCATAGCTATCTCCAATCTCCCTTCAACCAGAATTTTAATACCTTCTGTCTTTAAAACATGATCATTGGAAAATGCTGCACATTGGATGGTGCCAGCTTTTGTGATGTTGGCTGCTTTAGCACAGGCAAAAGATAAAGATGTTTTTCAATGTCCAGTTCAAGCTGGAACAGATGCATCTCAGTTGATTCAGAGATTTCCTGCTTTCTAGCTCTTTATAAGTCCTTGTAAAGTGCTCTATTGCACTCCCCTCATGTTGGAAATCTCCTTGGATAGATGGGGAGACAACCACAGAAAAATCTGCAAAGAGCAGGACAAAATGTAATGCAGAAGTCTTCCTTCCCCATTTTCTCTTTCACCAACATCTGATTGATACCCCTAAAATAGCCAAAATTCCTCTGTTTATGTGAAACCTCACTGCCAGGAGCTAGGCATTAGTTTTGCAACACTGAACTTTCTTGCAAAATGCCTTGTGCTCCCTGCTCAAGCCTTGAAGTTACCTCCAAAAATGCTCTCAAATATCTCTGTGTTTCTGGCAGAGTGGAGACTGGTGAAGCAGCCACGGATAGAACCACCTTCACTGAGAGAGCAAAGCCACCTTCTTCCTCACAATGACAAGAGAATTTTGGTGGCTTATTGCAGCAGTCTGAGAACTTCCAGCTGGTGCAATAGAGAATATTTACACAATTCCAGACCAGCAACGCAGAGAGAATGTGCTGTGGAGGGGGCTGGTCTATTGCAAAATATGCAGATAGAGAAAGGGAGCAAGTCAGCCAGAGGGTGGGGACATCAAAGGAGCAAGATCTGCTGGTGAGTTCCTTCTGTGCAATAACTTTTGCTCTAGGAAGCTGAACACATGGTGCAACATAGGATCTAATGATTAATCCTGTACTTTTGCATATCAAACCAGAAATTTCATTTTGTTTGGACAAAAATATATTTTCCAGTGAACGTAGATGGGGGACATCTAGAGAAAAGATTGGGTGAGTCCCTTTATATCTGTGGGTTCTGCTCTCACTTTTCCTGTACAGGAATTTGTGCCATTGCTGTGGTATGGTCCAGCTCTAAGAAGGGCAAGGTTTGGAGTAGGGGGACCCCACATTTCCATACTCAACATGGGTCTTCTCTGGTCACCACAGCAAATGAGAAGTCTGGTTTTTGTGGAGAAAGTCTGTTGTGGGTGGTTTCAGAGCCATCAGTGTGACTTTTCACTTCACTGAACAGTTGGGAGCTTTCCACATCAAAGTAAGGCAGCACTTCACATTACCAATATGTGCTGGATCGTTTGATGAAGAGAGACTGGTTTGGGAGTAAGAAAAAGAGTGTCTGGCGTTTGAAACTTTCTCTGATGGTTCTTCTTTTTGAAGTGATTGCCTCAGGTGGTAATCTGTTCTACTGTGGGAAGCCTCACAGCATCTCTGCTGACTGGGAAGCAAGACAATGCTATTCTAATCCACAAGAAAGGTGTGAGGGAAGACACAAAGAACTACAGATCTGTGAATCTAACATCGGTTTCTAGAAAAATTATGGAGAAGGTCCTACTGAATACTACTGAAAAGCATTTGAAGAATAATGCAGTCTTCAGCATGGGTTCACAGAGGAAAAATCCTCTTTAACCAGTTTGACTTGATTTCTTTCTAGGATGAGGTCACATCCCAAGTTGATAAAGAGAAGGTGGTGCATCCAGTTTTCCTGGCTTTTAGTGAGGCTTTTGATACTGTCTCTCACAGCATCCTTCTGGACAGTTGTCCAGCTGTGGGAGGGGTGAGCTGATGGCAGGCAGTGTGGAGAGCTGGCTGGGTGGCAGGGCTTGAATGGTTGTAGTGAATGGGGCTGCGTCTGGCTGGGGAGCAGTCACTGGTGGTGTCTTTGGGGCTTAACCCTGGGGCCAGTACTGTTCAGTATTTTGATCCATGATCCAGATGCAGGAATTGAATATCCCGTTAGCAAACTGGGAGGTACTGTTGACTTTCTTGAGGAAGAAGAGGCCTCAAAGAAGAATTTCTATGGATTGGAGCATTGGGCTATCTCAGGCATGAAATGGAAGTAGTCCAAGTGCTGTTTTCTGTGGCTGGGAGGGAGTAACACTGGATACAAGTTTAAACTGGGAGAGGGGTGGCTGACGAGCAGAGAGGGACCTGGCGGTGCAGATTGGCAGCAGGCTCAAGAGGAGTGAGCAGTGTGCCCAGACAGCAGAGAGGGCAACTTGCATACTGGAGACCAGGAGGTGCAGAGAGGGCATTATCCCATAGCAGTCAGCATTTCTGCAGCCTCACTTGGAGCAGTGTGCAGGGCTGGGCCCCAACATTGAGGAAGGATGTGAAGGTCCTCAAACATGTCCAGAGGAGGGGAATGGAAGGTGAACCTTCTGGTGAAGAGCTGGAAGGCATGTCCTACAAGGAGCAGATGAGGGCTCTGGGCTTGTTTCCTTTAGAGAAATGGAGGTTGAGAAACATTGCTTTCTGCAGCTTCCTGAGAAGAGAATGTGGAGAGGGAGTTGCTGGATTGTTCTCTCTGGGATCCAGAGACAGCACAACTGGGAATGGTTCAAAGTTGTGCCAAGGGAGGATCAGACTGGACGTTAGGAAGCATTTGAATGCCCAAGCAACAGGACAAGGAGTAATGCCCTGAAACAAAACCACGAAAAGTTCCACCTCACCATGAGGTAGCACTTCTTTACACTGAGGGTGGCAGAGGACTGGAACAGCTGCCCAGGCAGGTCATGGAGTCTCCCTCTGGAGACATTCAAATCCACCTGGGTGTGTTCCTGTGTCACCTCTTCCAAGTCAACTCTCTATCTGGAAGGCTATAAATGATACGAGTTTATTGTGGGACACAAGGGGATTGAATTCATAGTTTCTAAACCTACTGTCAGGTTCAGGAGGCACAGTCTCAATAAACTGAAAGAATCTTGCAATTTCTTTTTCTCATGTACAGCTGTGAAAAGCAGGTTTCACTGTCAGTGAAAAGAAAGAAGACAGGCAGAGTTTTCACACAGTCTGGTTTGTATTGTCTTCAGACAATACAAACAGATAAAAGTGGGATGGTATAGTAAGGAATGGAATGCTTGATCAAGCTGGAATGAGTGGATCAAAATCCATGGAATGCTGTTTGCTGATCCAAAAGCTGGGGGGACCACAGCAGCACTGCAAGGCTTCTGCAGCAAATACTCATCATTTTTGCCAGTGGCCTTTGCACAGCTTAGCCTTGGGAGGGCTTAGAGTGACTTGGCTGGGCCACCTCAGGTGTGTCTCTCCTGTTCTGAACCTCATGAAGGCATTAGCATCTATGCAAACACACCTTCTCTCAGAATGTTTTTCTCCAGCTTTCATGCACATGACCTTGCAATCTTGTAACACGAAGCAGCTCCTCTTTAAGTCAATATTTTCAGTTCATGATAAGCATTTATCTGGGTCCAGATGGAAGATACTAGGTGTGTAATTTATAGAGAATATAGTCTCATTTGTGAGGGCTTGTTTGATTTAAATTTAGGATTACAAATGGACTAGCTCTTATTTGACTTGCAACACCAAAGAAGGTCTTCCAGTACTTGCTGATGTGCTAAGGCGACTTTGTTCTTCTTTGGTTTCAATTAGGTTTGTATTATCTTTGCAAACTCCTGTGAACAAAAATCATTTTCAGACCTTCCATTTGTCAAGGCACAGTGACAGAAGGAAAATGGCACCTGCATAGTCAGGCAATAATTTTCCTCATTACAAGAACTGTTGGGTGGCTGGCTAGCCTGTGCAGTCCTTGTTCTTTTGTTCTGAGGAATATGGAAATAACAGTAAAAACTAAACAGATAAACTACAGTAGACTGTCCAGGCCTTGCAGCCAGTTGGTAATGGAGCAGCATTGGTTATTTATCTCTTTGGAGTAGGTTTGATTTCAGTCTTAGTACTTATGAAGACAGAACATCAGGTTAATCCCATCAGTGGAGTTTGACAAGAGATACTACTTGAAAGTCCTGTTGTGTTTCAAAAGAAAGTCAGTAAATAAAGTGTTATCCTCAGGCTCCATGGAAGGCAGGGGGATAATGTTCCTTTCTACAGAAACAGCCAGGGCCACTTGCTGTCATGGGGAAAATTGTTGTGGTAGGGACCTGTCCACCTCAGAGGTATGTCAGAAATGTTGTTTGCTGCTTGGTTTTGTTTGGAAGAGTTTGTGTATGGGAAAGGGGTTTATTGCCAGGTGATAAAAATAAATTCCATTCCAAAGTGCTCAAACTCCTAAGAACAAGCCTGGATGGCTGTGGAGCCCTTTCTGGCTGCCCAGGCCAATATAAGCCACTCCTCAGTGCAGGTTGGGTGCTATAGAGGCCAGAGCTTCTCTAGAGGCACCAAAACAGTAGTGACAAGACCATGGCAGCCCTTTAGATACCCTTCCCCAAAGTCTGCTCCTTGCAGATGCTCAGAGTACCTCATTAATCAACTTTAAATAAACCTTCCTAAGCAGGCCCCAGGGAAATGACCTAAGGATAAAGGCAAGATGTGCCACAGTTCATGCTCTCCTGCCTGTCCTTCTCCCTGCCCAGGGTAGGCAGAGCTGTGCCTGGAGGACTGAGCAGCTGTGCTGGCCATGAGCGAGCAGAGCCATGTCAACAGCCTGTTCCTCAATGAGGACGCAGCCAAGCGGCTCCACGCCGACAGCAGGGTGCAGCGGCTCCGGCAGGCTGTGCAGAAGCGAGCGGTGCGGGCCAAGAAGCGAATGCACAGCATCACTGCTGAGAGTGCCAAAAGCTTCTTCAGGAGAAATGCCTTCGTCCTCTTCACCATTGCTGCGGTCCTACTAGGTATGTGATGCCTTAGGTTTTAACTTTTGTATTTTTCAAATCCTGCACTGCTAGTGTAACTCTGAAGTTTCTTGTAGCTTGTTAAGTTCTGTTCTCTATGCTAAGATAGGAATAACAAAACCTTTTTACCTTTCTAGCTTGCTCTCTAAAGACCCTCAGACCAAGAACTGTAAACCTTCATCTTGTAAAGAGGGGGGCAAGCTTGGGGAAATTCCATCCTTGCCTGGCTTCTGCTTGGGGAATTGATGCTGATATCAAAGTGTGAAGAACTCGTGACCTGTTGTCCATTTTGGGATCCACTGAGGCCTCTGGAGCCCCAAGTGTACATCTGAAGGCCTTTCAAATAAATACCTCCTTTATTCCTTTATTCCTGTCTAGTCTCTGTTTCTAGGGAGCCATTTAAGGCATCATATGGAGCTGGTGACAACACCAGGCACCATTTATAAATATGGGGAAATGTTTGTTTTACAAAGATTTTATTTTATCATAATGATTTGCCTGAGGAGGTGAAGCTGATGAGCTGACAGCTCAAGGTGCTGCCACATCATGAGTACTTTCGTGTGCAAGAACAAGAGACTCTACAGAGAGTGTGTGTGGGAGGGAGTCCTTGTTGATCCTTTCCGGCTGCAGTATTGAAACAGTCTATGACAGAAAGAGTTTGATGGTCCAACTCAACCAATCCTTGTACAAACCATCCAGGTTTCTTCAGAGGCACCTTGTGAGTGCAGCTGTAAGCACAAGGGCTTTTCAGATTTCTTCCACAGCTTTAGCCTGGCAGGACCAGAGCTGCTGTAAATGGCCATGATACAGTGCACACCAAATCTGCTTAGCACACAGCAGGTTGTCCCTAGCTTTTGATCCAGGCCACATGTCTCTAACTGGCTGAACTCAGTTTTAAGAAGCAGGTAGACAAAAACATCTGAACTGTGTAGTCAAACCTCTTTTAGTCTGGGAGATCGTATCTCTCATCACAGCATTTTGTATTCATAAGCTTCCTGGGAACAGACCCCAGAAGAGCAACAGACAGGGAACAAAGGAGACCTGTGGTTTCGGACAAGGCTCCTGTGCACATAAATATATCAGAGGGAGAGAGTACAGTAAAATCTGGATCATAGTCTTTTAGAAAATGAGCATGTGCTCCTTTGGGAAGAGGAGGAGCTAAGAGTAGATGAGAAAGAGAAAAGCTGCACTGTAGGACTGAGGGACAGACCACTGGATCACACTGACACATTTCCATTCTCATCCCTTGCTGATCCACAGGGATTATCCTGGCCTTCTCCCTCCGGCCCTACCAGCTGACCTATCGCCAGATCAAGTATTTCTCCTTCCCCGGTGAGCTGCTGATGCGTATGCTCCAGATGCTGGTTCTTCCTCTCATTGTCTCTAGCTTGATTACAGGTGAGAAGTGCTTTCTGCTGCTTTCAGCCAAGACAATGGGCAGCAAAGCTGTTGTTCAGGTACCTCTTTGTCACCCAGCTGGAGGTGCTTGGATTAGCTTGGCCAGTAGTGACAAGCCCGAATCTACAGCCATAGTGAATACGATCCACACTAAGACCCCTGCTGGCTCTGGTGGTGCAGAGAAGCAGAAGACCTTGTGCTTTCTCAGAAGACTGGGGAGAACACAATGTGGTGGTTCCAATGCCCAGCACTTCACCACTAACAAGGATTTAATCATACATAGCCTCAAATGTCTCCAAGTATGTTGCCCAAGTCAACTTCAAGTTTTCTCCAGCCTAGAGAAGGTTAATTTGTGTCAGTCCAAAAGGGTTGAAGTTGATCACCAGCTGGAGGGCTTGTTTCACCCCGATCCTCAAAGACTACATGACAGACAGCCAAGCTTTCAGACATCAGAAGGGACTGCAAGGTGTTCCACTTGCAGAAACATCCTACCATTAGGGACTAAAAAGGCAAATGTACTAGGAGGGAGTTACTTCCCTTCTGAGAGCTTTAAAAGAAAATTCCTACATTCCCAAATGCAGCCTGAGATCCACCAGTGCTGTGCTTCTTCATGACCACAAGCCACATTCTTCCATATCAACATCACCATGGAACACTAAATTCTCTCCCTTGTAGGCTGTGCTTCCTAGAGACCCTAGCTGTCTAACTCATGCATGTGCCTTGCACCCTTTGAATCTTCCTCAATCTTCCTTTCTGTCTAAGACGATCAGCTTCCTCACCTTGTCTCTCTGTGTGCCACCCCAGGAATGGCCTCACTGGACAGCAGAGTCTCAGGGAAGATGGGGATGAGGGCTATCATCTACTACATGGTGACCACAATCATAGCTGTCTTCATCGGCATCTTCATGGTGATCATCATACACCCAGGAAAAGGATCTAAGGACAAACTTCACCGGGAAGGCAGAATTGAACAGGTGCAGACCACAGATGCCTTCATGGACTTGGTGAGGTAGGTAAACAAGATGGTCTCATGCTGAGACCGTATCAATGAGATTACATTCCTCCACAGAGTGTCCTTTTGAAGTATCACAGCTTTAGGCATACAGTCTTCAGGAAAGAGGTTAATGGCTGAGTCGTGGCAAGTCTACTACTTCTAGCTTAGTCTAGCTAACTGGCTTTGCCACTCTGAGATTGAGTTCTTGGCCCGGAGTCCAGCCCTTCTCCAGACATATTAATGTAAGCGGTCAAGGTGTGCTCAACAAAACAAGTAATGAAACCTATCAGTGGCTACCTACCTTTCAGAAATTCACCCAACAAAGGCTACGCCAAATATCCATCTTCAGTGACCAGAGGAAATCAAGGGGGTGGTTCCCAAGGCATTGCCTCTTCTTCCTTTGCTGTGACCTTCCTCAGTGAATTGCAAAGCTGTGCCATGTCAAGTGGTATAAAGCCGTGGTTTTGAGGTACAAGATAACAGAGAGCTCAAATGGCAGTTGTAGAGGTGAAGCTGAGAGCAAGGCAGTGTATTAAACATTGTAATATGGTATTGTTTCAAGGTTTGGTTGGGTTTGCTGATGGTTTTACAATGTATTTATATATCAGGGGGGTATGTGTGTCTTCTCTTTCCACATACCTGAATAAACTTCTGGAGTCTGAAAACATGCAGTGGGAGTCTGACAAAATGCAAGAGATGCTGGGTCCAGATCAGCATATTCCCTTCTTCTGTCAGTCAGATCAAATGGACTTGAGTGGACATTGTGAAAGCTGTGACCTGTGACACTGCTCCAGGACAAAGAACCTGGATAGGAAGCCCATGTTTTCTTCCTAGTTCAACAGGACAATAACTCTTTTCATGTTTTATCTACTGCAGGAATATGTTCCCGCCCAACCTGGTAGAAGCCTGCTTCAAACAGGTATGAAATCTCATCTTTGCACCCTGTGCTCTCAACCATGGTCCTATCTACTTTTCTGAGGGATGGAACAGCACTTTATTCCCCGGGTCTGACTGCTGCAGGAGGCACTGAAGACATTAGTCTGTATTATAGCATCCCCCATGCAAGCTTTTCAAGCTGTCTGTAGATGGGAGCTTCAACCTCCATCCCATCTCACAGAGGCAGGAAGGGTTTGTACGATCTCAGGTAGCAGGCTTGGACTGGCAGTGATATGGAGCAGAGTCTCCAAGACACTGTCTCTTCTGCAGTGCTAGTGCCCTTAGAAGCAGCACAAAGGGTTGTCAGAGAAGCCAGAATATCTCAGTCTGAGCAACATGACATGCTGTAATGGTCTCTTTTGACCTTCCGCTCTATGAACTTTCTGAACTTGGTGAAAGCACTACACTGGGGACCTTGAGAACAGGCAAAGCAAGTTGCCCACACAGGTCAGCAGCAACTTGCAGTACTGTCTTTAGGAAGGGATGTAAGAGCCTAGCATGTGTCCTGAGCATCTGAACTATGGCTTGTGGGTGCATCTGATAATCTGTGTCTTTTCAGTACAAGACGCAGTACAGCACCAGGGTCTTCACCAGAACCATCCTCCACAGCAGCAATGTCACAGCAGGTGTGACAACCACTCAGATCCCTGAGCCTGAGAATTTCACCAGCATCATGGAGAATGTCACTCATGCCCTGGGAACCATCTCCGAGGTGCTGACCTTTGAAGAAGTCATTCCCGTCCCGGGCTCAGCCAATGGGGTGAACGCTCTGGGGCTGGTAGTGTTCTCCATGTGCTTCGGTTTGATGATCGGCAGCATGAAGCAGAAGGGACGGGCTCTGCGGGAGTTCTTTAACTGCCTCAACGAAGCCATCATGAGGCTGGTGGCCATTATCATCTGGTGAGGAGCATGGCCAGTTGGAGCAGGAGGTCTGCAGGTGCAGTTTCCATTGACATGATGAGAAGTGGGGTAGCTTTAAGGATTTCATGCACAAGACAGGAGAAGCAGATGGGCACAGTTCTACTTTGGCTCCATCAAGCTGGAGGGAAAAGTCTGGATGGGATATTTGCTCACATTTCATTTCCTGTTGTTTTTGTTTTTGCCTTAGAAATATCAGGTACACCAGGACTTGTTTTTCTTGGGGCTTCTGGAAACATCCTTGGAAGACCAGAGAGCTGGAGTAGAAGATCTCTTAGCCTTACCAACAGGAGTAGGGTCTGAGGCTTTCTTACCAAAAGCTTTCCTTCCAGCTGTGTTCCAGGAGTCTGATTTAGCTATGAGTCACAGTAACCCCTTGCCACTTTCCTGCTTTCAGGGTGGCAGCTGTATGCAGTAATGCAATTGCTCTGAGAGCTGAGCTGGGTTGAGAGGATCAGCTCAAAGTTACTGCCTTTCAGTTTGAGGTCTCCCAAATCCTGATGCCTCTGGAGCTCAGCTGCTCATTGCTTTCTGTGTAAGGCTGCCTATGACACATGGTCCAGACAAACAAGGCATTGCTGAGACAAGTCTACTCTAGAAGGCATCGTTTTACCAAATCTTGTTATTTTAAGTTTTTTACCCAGTTAAGGCTCCAAGTTTTGTCAGGTACTGCAAAAGAGGACAGATATGGATCTGGCAGAATATATACAGATGTCTGACAGGGAAGAAATCTGTCAGCCTGACACCCTCTCCCATTTTAGATCACTCCAGCTTCCTTTCCTTGGTCTTAAAAGTCACAGTCTTGTATCTCAGAACAGAATCCTGAGCACAGCAGGACAGGCCTTACAGAAAGAGGCACAAAGGGGAAGAACATCCCTGAGCTCATAGCAGATGTTGGGAAGCCCCACACCCCTGGGATCTTTTACTCCATTTCTGAACCAGAACTTGGGGCTTTGCTTTCCTAAGAAGAGGTAAGACTTGCCTGAGGGCACAGAAGGGAGAGCATGAGTACAGTGGAACAAGTAGACCTGCACACTACTCCAGACACCTTCAACACCTCTCCTTAAACCTCCCTTTAGATGAAGGAAGGGAGGGTGTTTATGTACAGAACACTGGTTACACTTGGGACACTGCCTGTGCATGCCTTCCTGTAGCCACAATCTGCAGACCATCTCCCTGGAGCTTCTTTTACCTGGGGAGATCTGGTCACTGGCTGCAGCCAAGGATGTGTTCTAATGGGAACGTCAGAGGAAATGAAATATTTATTAAATCCTTTCCTGAAACTTTTCAAAACCTCCCAGGCTAAGCTGGAGTTTGGCATGTAGACCTCTGAGCCTTGTGCATGAGTTGCATGTGAACACTTGAGCTGCAGAGGTCCAGCCCTGAGAGGTGTGGCCATGGAGCTGGAATTTTCTTTGGTCCAGTTATTATACTAGTGTCCATGATTTTCTCCATAGTTGTCTTATGTCTTTTCTGTGGAGCCTCACTGCTGCTTGTCAGCTGCATTGTTATGGAGGGGGGCAGAAAGACATGAGGAATGGAAAAGATAGCAGGGTACCTCAAAATGGGGTTTTATACAAGCCATGGCTGCTTTTACGGATGTTGGTGTGCCCAGTCCTTGTTATACCAGATCTGGAATCCCTAGATGTTTGTATTCCTTAAATGTGAGCATCTGAAGACAGCAAGACTGGTATCTCAACACTATTGCTTTTACTCTGTGAATCCCTGTTTCTCCTGTACTTTCCTATGCCTCTCAGGAAAAAAAAAAGTATTCTCAGCCCAAACTCTGTTGGGAAAGGAAAGGACTCTGAAGGTTTCTCTACATAACCTTCCTTATCAATTCTACAAGGAGTGTTGTAGACATGTAGAAAACCCAAAAGGAGGAGGAAACCACCAGTGCCCAAGCTGTATGCACAACAAAGTGCTAGGGTCCCCACGCATGCACCAAGAGCTGATTTTTGACCATGGGACGTACACATCCCAGCTCTTTCCAGGTTTCTAGAAAAGAAACCAGCAGTATCATCCAGTGATTAGGCTCAGTGAGCACTTATGGTATGCTATTTTATTGGGGATTTATCCAGACAGCATGTATTAAGGCTGGTGTGAAAGTGTGGGAGCCAGTCCTGACCATTGGCCTTGTGTTTCTGTTACAGGTATGCTCCAATTGGGATCATGTTTTTAATTGCGGGCAAAATCCTGGAGATGGATGACCTAGCAGTGATGGGAGGCCAGCTGGGGATGTACACGCTCACTGTCATCGTTGGACTTCTCATTCATGCCCTTTGCATCCTGCCCCTGCTCTACTTCATTGTCACTCACCGAAACCCCTGGGCATTCATTGCAGGGCTCCTGCAGGCTCTCATCACAGCCCTGGGTACCTCCTCCAGGTATGGTGGCTGTGTAGGAGTGGGGTTGGGACTGATGTAGATACTACATCTCAGCATTCCATTGCTCTCAGTGCAGCACTGTGGTCTCACAATTTCTAGCACTAGTGGCCTTTTGCAGTGGACCAGCCGAACTCATTTGGGAGTGGGAAGGTTCCTGCTGCCCTGCTCAGGAGCCCTAGTCACATGAGCAGCTCTGACCATCACTGTATTCCTCCGGACCAAACATGAGGGTGGTTTTGCTTACCACTGAAATGCTGAGCTCAGGACAAATATCAAATCCTGCTGAATTCCACAGCATTATTCCACATGCGCAAAACTCTCACACACATGTACTTGCACACATTTTCACATCTGTCTCTCAGACCGTATGCATCTGTCATTAAACCTCCTAGAGACCTGGGCAAAGGCATCAACACCAGTATGTTCAGTGACTCACACTGCCATGCAACACAGCCAAAGCAGGAGATGGTAGGTAACTGTTGTTTCACTGAGTGCTATGTTTCTTGTTATATTCGTTTCCTGGCAAGCACATAGCAGGCTCTTCCACATACATTCTCATACCAAAACACACAGCATTTTTCCTGTTCATGTTCTCTTTCAGAAACAGTTCTTTTCTTTCTCTGCAAGATATATTCTCAAACATGTGTCATTCTTGTCTTATGAAGCAAGAGAGGTGAGAAAGGGCTCAAGCTTTTTTAATAGCAGAAAATGGAGTTCTGGTCTTGAGGCTCTGCTCTATGTACCCTGAATCCTCCTTCTTTTGGTGTTATACCAACATCATCAGCCCCAGCGTTCTAAAGCCCCTGTCCCAACCCACTGAGGAAAGCCATGCCTGAATGTGCAACTTCAGCGTACATCATATCTGAGGAAGCCTTGCTTCTTTCTCCTAGCAGCTTCTGGCCTCTGGCTCACATAGCAGGGTGAAAAAAGCAGGTGGGTAAGGTCATAAACCAGACAGAGGCTTAGTCCTTCTTACAAAGTCAGCATACATGCAATTCATGTGGTTTTGTAAATTTCTTTCAGCTCAGCGACTCTGCCCATAACCTTCAGGTGCCTGGAAGAAAACAATGGTGTGGACAGGCGCATCACGAGGTTTGTGCTGCCTGTGGGAGCCACGATTAACATGGACGGCACTGCTCTGTATGAGGCCCTTGCAGCCATCTTCATCGCACAAGTCAACAACTATGAACTTGACTTTGGGCAAATCATCACAATAAGGTGACTTTTGAAAGAGTTTTGGGACTACAGAAAGAGTTTCAGGTTTGTTGGCTTATCTGAGGTGTGATCAGGTTCCTCTTTTGCTCAGAAGATGCAATAAGGAAAAAAAATGTATGGGAAAGAAGGATTGTACTACAGTTCCAGGTGTCAAAGCACATATGGACACCATGTCTTTGAGGCTCCACTTGAGCCCTTCTTGTATGTCCAGGTCTTAGGAAGAGCTGTGGTGTGCAGTCTGTTATGAGGGGGTGTCTGGCAGGGGCAGCGTGCCATTGTGTTGATGTCCCATGTGCCACCATCCTTCTTGGTGACCAGGGCAGAAAGGCTGCCAAGACAATGATGAGTTTGAGCTACTTCCTGACATTTCTGCAAATGTGACCACCCCTTTTCTTCCCTTTGCTGATAGCTCTGCTTTCCTGTTCCCTCCAGCATCACTGCCACAGCAGCCAGCATTGGAGCCGCAGGTATTCCCCAGGCAGGACTGGTGACAATGGTTATAGTGCTGACATCAGTGGGGCTGCCTACTGAAGACATTACACTGATCATTGCTGTGGACTGGTTTCTGTAAGTTCCTTGTTCAGCAGGCATGCACTGCTGTGCACTCCTGCCAGTGGTTACAGACCTCATCTGTACTCCCAATGTCTCAGCTAAAAGCAGGTTTCAGTAACCTGTACCATTAAGCTTAAAACACACCTGTATCCATGAGACCTTTGCACAGGAGCCCTCTCTGCCCATGCTGGAGTTTTCGTCATGTGCTTCAGTGACCCAAGGCATCAGAGGTCACTTGCTGATCAGCCTGGTGACCAAACAGAATGTCTTCCATTTGCTTTATCTTTAAATGCACCCAGAAATTATCTGCAGAGTCATAAGGAAAGGTTGTACCAATAATAAGCAAATCCACACTACAGAATGATAGTTCTGGGTTACCAAACACTGAAAGAGGGATGAGACAGGGCTGTACAAAATTGAAGAATGTTTAGATTGGTGCAGCTAGTCAGCCACACTGCTACATTTCAGCTTTCTTTTCTTTTTAAATAAAATCACTTGGGACAAGTGAATTTATAGGAGTGCTCTTAGGAACCAGATTTTGAAGAATGCATTTGTGCAGTCCCACCTCTCTGTCTTCTCAAACACCAAAGTCCTGATAGATGGATACACTGTCAGTGTTTCCTCTGTTCTTCTGTATCTTGTATTGCTGTTTTTTAGCCAAAGCAGCCAAAATCTCCTCCCAGCCATGGCTGAGCAGTTGGAAACAATTTTGCCCAACACCTCCACTTCTCCTGTGGGTTGTGCATAAGAACAGACTTGGCCTCCTAATATGCCAGGTTACTTCTTGTGCTTACTGAGAGTAGATTATTTCAATGAGATGCCACTGTTGTTACCACTGAAGGATCTGATGGGATGCTGGACTGGTGACAGCTTCAACAGCTCTGACATAGCATTGTGATTGTGGAGAATATCTCATTGCAAAGGGTCTTTTAGATGTGCTGTTTTGCACAAGGAATCTGGTGCCTCATCTTAGCACATGCTGTCCATACTGAGGAAATCTGAGTCTCCACAGCAGCACTCTCATAGGTTTGCACCAGAATTTCAGCACTTTCTGTAAAACAAAATGCCACTTAAGTGAAACAGATGTGATAAAGCCATCTGAGTTTGTAGCAAGGCCTTTGGAAAGGACAATGTCCATGTAGAAACAGAGCAACCTTCCTCTTGATTTGTGTCAAGTCCAAAACTTTTCAGTAAGAAATTAGAATGTAATAAAACAGGAATGAATGGGAAGTTTGAGCTCAAGGGTGTCAATCAAGGAAGGCACTCTGGGAGTAATTTTCCTGTCAATGTTGATGTATCCATTATTAGAGTGACTTAGAAAGTAGAAAAGGTTTCACTGAAGTTGTTTCTTAAAATAATCTTCATCCCCTTAGTTGCTACTATGAAACTGTGTTTTGTTTTTCTCTCTGATTTTTCAGGGACCGCCTTAGAACAACTACCAATGTCCTGGGGGATTCTCTGGGGGCTGGCATCGTGGAGCATCTCTCCCGGCATGAGCTGGATGCGCAAGACTGCGAACTTGGTAATTCTGGGATAGAGGAGATACAACAGCTCTCCCACCTGGTTTGCCCACAGAACGACACCCACAGGCACAACAGGAGGGAGACAGCACTGTGAATTCGGGCAGCAGAGCACAGACTAATGCTGTAAAAAGCCAAAACTTGAAACAGAAGTCCAGAGTGGAGGACAAAGACCCACTGTGCAAGACACTCACTTTTCTATCACCTCTGCCACATGCAGTCTTCCCTAAATCCTGTTTCTCCCTCATTTCTCTCTGATTGGCATTAAAGTGGAGAAAATTAAACTGAAAAGAAAGCCTGATTTAGTCATTTTTATGAGGCCCAATAGTTAGACCTGAGTAAAGAAGACTCAGTGAAGGAGCTGGACTAGGAGCTCCTTTATTTCTGAAGTAGCCAGGTGAGTTGGGAACACCACCATCTGTGGACTGGCACAAAAATGTTGCCATAATTTTCCTGCAAGATACAGCTGCAAAGTCTTCACTTGGTTAGTACCTTCACCCAAACAAGCTTTCAGCATTGACCTCCTTGCTCACAGTCCTGGTGTTTGCACAGATATGCACTTGATGCTTCCTGAGAGTTCCTCTGGCAACCTGTCTGGCTGCAGATACTAGAGTCACCCACCTCCTGAAGGAATGTGGGATCATACAGCAGGGACTGATGGCTGGTAGTACCAATAGAGGTCAATAGGGTTCTCATTAGTGGAAGATCCTAAAGGACTGTCAAAGAAGCAAACAGTTTAAAAAATTATTATATCCATTATTCAGTCTTGAAACAGCTCTCCCCTCTACCAAGCTCTGCCAAAACCCACTTAACTTCATTTCTCTTTATCAAGCTCTTTTCCTCCTGCTGAAACCAGGAGGGGAAACACAAAGTTTAAGAATAATTTGCCTGCCTGAGCAGTTAAGTGGTACATCCATGCCAGGAATGACTCCCGGCCATGCCAGATTTGCTCAGGAAAGTTTCACTCCTCATCACAAGATTCCTAAGGAAATGGTTCCTGTGCTCATCTGTGCCTGTTTTCAGAAGTGACTTCCCCTCAGTCACATTGCTCTAGAATGTGCTTTCAAATACCTCTGTCTTTCTACGGCTCCTTATCTTTTATAGGCAGAGCCAAATCACTTCTTAGTACTTGCACAAGTTTGCCTGACTTAAAAATTTAGGATATATTTTTTGGTTCCTACCAAATGGAATTCAGGTTCTGTTTAACACACTTGGACATAAGCCCAAATTACATCCATAACATCTCAGAGGCTAAAGATAGAACCAGGGACCTGCTTCATCCATGGTCTCTCCCCCTTCCTTGACGTGGCCAGGAATACAGCTGGTATCTCTCACACCAGTGAACAGGACCACTAGGACTTGCTCCATAACATCTAGGTCCATGAACATCCAGAAAATGAATGTCTGTACTCAACCAGGAAGATGTTAAGGATCCACAGTGTTGGGGCTGCTGCAGTGTAGCTGTCCTGCTTTTGACAATGGCTAAGAGTAGGAACAGCAGTGAGCAGCCTCCCGACCCACCGAGGAACTATCTAAACTGGGCAGCTTTCATTTGAGGTCTGCTCATGATTCACTACCCACTATGTCACTTATCTACCCTGGCTTTACACACTGATGATTTTCATCCCTAGACATAGCCATACACTCAGAGGTGCACATCATGGAAGGAAGACCTTAGAGGCATTGCTTGAGTCAACTTTGCCGATCACAACTGCACGCCTTCCCATGCTGCCCTCCCCAGCACTAACAAAGCTTCCTCAAACACATTGCTTGAGATGTTCAAAGCCAGATCCTGAGGCTCTTTTCAGTTGTTCAGAAACTGCAGGGTTATATATTGGTGCTGCCACATTCCACATCCTATAGGCAGAATATTCTATATTTATGGGCTGGACAATTATTGGGAACCTGAGATATATGCACAAACACATCTCTTTCATGTAAGACTGGTAGAAGAACAGGGTAACTAGACGTGTGTGGTAGTTCTGTTTAGCAGTGTCTGGCTACAGACTGTAAGGCAGCAAGTTGTTTGCTGACTGTAGAAGGCAGGTTGCTTATTTTGACAGGAGATCTACTCTAGCAGGAGGCAAGTGAGCTGGATAACAAATGATTATCCTTCTCCTTGTAGCACTTTTTAAATCTTGTTTGAATACTTTTATAATGTCTGCTCTTCTCCTTTCTAGACTAAACAGATCCCGTATATACTCTCACAGGTAATAATTATTCATGTTCCTCTCTTCTGGACTTTCTCCTTACTGTTCCACATCTTTCTTGAAGTGGAATGACTAAAATTTGACACAACAATCCAGCTAAAGATTTATTATTACTGAGCACTGAGGAAAGAATATTTCCTGTACATTAATATGTAGACCTTGGACTCATGTTACCATTGTTGTTAGCATGCTGTGCATTGGCTGATCAGGCTGATCAACTGTCCCTGATGCATACATACAGCAAACTCAAGTCTGTTCATCTTATCCTAACTCTTAGCGAGGTTAGACTCTTACTTTGATGAGATGGCTCTATCTAAGGACTGGATCTTAATCAAAGAGTTTTAAGATACACTGCATTAGCTTGTATCTACAGCAAGCTAAGACAGCACTAGCTTATCAATAACACCGCTCAGCTGACATGAGTCTAAACCTTCATAAAGAACAGACCTGCTTATAAAACCCAATGAAGTGCTTAACTTTTTAACAACAGCATGATAGCATTGACCCTACTCCAGTGGTAATACATTATAATTCCTACACCATTTTAAGCAGAACTGCTGCCTATGAAGCAATTTCCCAGCCTGTGTTTGTGTAGTTGATTATTGTTATTGAAGTATAGTAATTTCAATTTGTCCATACTGAACTTCTTCTTGGTTTTCTTTCTTTTTTTTTTTTTCAGATTATTTGTCCAACTTTTCAAGGAAACATTGAATTCTAATCCTGAAGAGACTTCCACTATAAAAAGGGCAAACTGGAGGATGAATCAGAAGATTGCTGGATTGGATTCTAGCTCAAATGGGAATTAATTCTGGGAAGTCCTATGGCTTGGGTTACACAGACAGTCGTACTAGATGGTCATAAGGGTCCCTTCTGGCTTTATAATATATGCACGTGCTTTCTGGCTTAGAGATATTGCAAAGGGTCTTTCCAGCCCAATCAATTCTAAAAGCTATCTGGAAGGATTCTAAAGATACTTCAATAAAACTCAGCAGGAGTCTAACCTGTTTTCAGTTGCTGTTAGCAGACATGTACACATATCACAAAAGGGACTCTACATACCACATTGCATCCACATGTTTGCAGATGTTCCCACAAAGCGGTATGCACCCAGCCTTGCCATTTGTGATTTCCTGCTTTCCACACAAGATTAACAGAGCACAAAAAAGTAGAGGCCTCATTTTCCAACAATGCAAACCAGTCTTCCTTTGGGAATTTCAGAATTCAGTTGATAGCTTTTAGCTCTGGTGTTTACCGATGTTGTTAACCAGATTATGGTTGGGATTATCTGTTTACAGTACCTAAACGTCAAAGTATTGTCTGAAATTTGCATATACTTACATATTCTTGGCGCGCAGTGTTGGACCTGAGGGCATCGAGAGAAAAGGGTGCAAAAGGAATAAGAGTTCCTGGTAACTTAATTTTGTGTGCTGAATATAGAAAACCTTGTTAGGCAGCACCATGTGGGCTATCTTACCCTGGTTCAGGTGTCACGTGTTCATGGCTGTATTTCTCCCCTTTGCATCTCCTTATCTAAACATGGGTCCTCTGACTAAGGCTACTGTGGCTGTTATCCAGCTGGTGCTATGGGTTGATAAGGTGAGGAATTCATGATTTGTTAATTTCCACTTGAATATGGGCACATGGATAAAGGGCTATCACACACTAAGCATATGTTTTTGGGGTTACATTAAAAATGGTACCTTCTGTGAGGACATAACACCCGGGGAAGCTTTATCTCAAGCTTCAAGCAGTTCTTTGAGCCTACCCCACCAGCTTTTGAAGGGTTTAGATTTCCCCTAGCTACTGGCCAAGTGGTGTTGATAGGTTTACTCTATCAAATATTGTTGATATGCCTACTCTCTTTAGCATTCAGACATAAGGTGAAATTGACTTGGATAACTACCCAGGCACCTGCCCCAAGTCTAGGGGTGCTGCCCCAGAGCTTAATCCTGCCCCAGAACCTGACACAGCCCCAGAACCTGACACAGCCCCAGAGACTAGAGATCCTGCCCCAGAGCCTGATCCTGCCCCAGAAGCTGACATGGCCTCAGAGACTAGAGATCCAGCCCCAGAGCCTGACCCTGCCCCACAGCCCACCCTAGGAATGGACCACCCGAACTGGGTGGGGGTACTGGTGAAGGAGATATGCGAGATGGGTCAGATGCTGAGGAAATACACCTCCCCAGCAAGTGGAAAACCCTCTCCCTGCCCCAAAGAGAGTGAGTCTGATGGCACAGCAATGGAACCCATGGATGTTACAACTGTCCAGGTTCCAGCTGAGCCACAAGGGCAGTCACAGCCGGCAGCAGTCACCTCTGTGCAGAGGAGGAAGTATAAGACCAAATCAGCACGCCCAGTTAATGATGATGGGGAACCAGGGCCCTCACAACCAGCAGGGGAACCAGAGCCTGAAATTATCACCGAGTTGCTGTCGTAAGATACTCTCAGCAATATGC
>VZTN01022790.1:18575-35161 GCA_013400515.1 Erpornis zantholeuca | reverse complement strand
AAAAAAAAAAAAAAGTTAAATCTAGTTTTTTGGCAATGTTGGTTTACAGAAACATCTTATGGATTGATGTAACCACAACTTGACACTGGAAAATCCTGTATATAAAATACTGTTACAGGATTTGAAGGGTTTATGTATTTGAAAAGTCAGTATATTTGATACCCCTATAAAAATCTGAATTTTCTTAAGACATTGAAAAAATAATATTCCAAGTTCTTCTAGAGCAGAAGACTGATACTAAAAGAAGTCTATTGTATGAAAACTACCTGAAGAAATCTTGGTATTACTGATCACTAAACAGACTTTTAATAGCTCCCTCATAAAAAAATCATACCTACTCAATGATAGCTAGCTGAACTCTGTACTCTACAGACATGCTCAAAAATGTCATAGGACAGATATCTCTTGGGTTAGTGTTAACATAAGCAGCCAAGTGTACACAGAATATCCTGAGTCAGAAGGAACCCACAAGGACCATCGAAATCCAACTCCTGGCCCCATCCAGGACACCCCAAGAGTCCCACCATGTACCTGAGAGCGTTGTGCAAATATTTCTTGAACTCAGGCTTAGTGCTGTGACCACTGCCCGGGAGAGCCGGTTCCAATGCTCAACCATCCTCTGAGAGAAAAACCTTTTTTCTAATATCCAACTTAAACCTCCCCTGACTCAGCTTCACGCCGTTTCCTTGAGTCCTGTCACTGGTCATGAGAGTGAAGAGATTGGTACCTGCCCCTCCACTTCCCCTCATGAAGATGTTGAAGAGCACAATGAGGTCTGACCTCAGTCTCCTCCAGGCTGAACAAACCAAGTGACCTCAGCACTCCTCATAAGACTTCCTCTCCAGACCCTCCCTTGACCTCATGGCCCTCCTTTGGATACCCAAAACTGCACCCAGTACTCAAGGTGGGGCAAGCAGCATAGCCGTGCAGGTCAGCAGGTTTAGCTTGTGCATTATCCCTATTCTGACATAGCTAAATTGCTTTGAATCCTGAGCAGGCTCAATCATCAGGAGCTCAAATACCATGAATTCACTGCATTTCATCAGCATACACTGCATGTCACTTTAGAAAGAACCAAGTTTTCCTACCCTGCATGGTTACTTTCCTTTAATGTCCAGAAGCAATTTTCAGTATTGTTCAAGGACTTCAGAATACTAAACCCATCCAACACAAAAGCACACTACAAGTAGATTGCTTGAACAAAGGATTTAAGGTGAAAACTTGAGTTTAAAAGGAGGAGAGGGGAACCAGAATATGGATTACATATAAAAGAATAACAGCATAATTAAAAGCCTAGCCTAAAGAGTCCATAAAATATATCTATTATCAGTGTAATAGTCTACATGACTTAAAATGACTTTGCCACCAATATTGATTTTTCTCTTAAATATTTTAGTGATTTATTATTGTCAAATATTGTGACAGGGAAACTCACCTCATAGCAACATTGCTTCCGTCAATGACAATTGGCCTCAAGTTATCACTGTTATCCACCACTTCATCTTCCAGTGACAATTCAGGGCTTGCTATTTCCTTTGGGCAAGGACCTCTTGGCACCAGAGTACTAGTGGTACTGCTAGAAGTGCTTTGTCCCTCCGATTCACTTTTGTTGCCAAGTCTCACAAGCTCTGCTAGAACATCATTGATGAGTGCATCTGCTCCCAACTTATTCAGTACAGCCTGGATCTGATCTCCTGCATACCCAAGCTTTAAAGCAAAATCCATTTTAGCTTGGTATTCCTTGTCCAAATTTGTTTTGCATTCATCTAGCTTCAAGTCTTGTGTGATACTGCTCTGTGAAAAACTTGGGCGATCCAAACATGGGGACCGGCAGAGTGGCCGATGCGGTTTGGTGGAAACCTCCTTTTCTCTCCACTGAGTACTGCTTCTGAAGTATGGTTGCTCAGGCTCACTTTCTGAGCTCGTCCATTCCTCAGATTCAGCACTGCATTCCCCTGCGTCTTGTTCCACATTTCTGTCTTCTCTGGAGTGCCTCTTCTCCATTTTCAGCTTCCCTACCATAGACCAGGCCGTCATCACGTTCAGCTTCCAGCCAGAGCACTCAGTTCTCTTTCATTTCCAAAGCCACCTGGAATTCATGCTCAATTGCATCATGTTGGCCAATTAAAAGTTTACACAAGGCTGGAGTTAATTTGCCTTGCTTACTATATTCTGGCATAAGCAACACCAACATGAAGTTCCTTAAAAAAAGAAAAAAATTAAAAATTAGGTTTTGATCGTTTCTGCAAAATACTCAACTACAGTGATTTTGTTTACAAGTCAGTAGATGTCCCCAGTCATTCACGCTTCTATGTAAACTGATTATAATAAAGCATATAATTACATTGTCTCTGTAATCACGAATAAAACTCTCCTTCCCTCCCCCAGTTACTCTACCTACAAAAAAAAAGACAATTCCCACAATATAAATGTAGAACTGGAAAAGGTGGATTATCTCAGTAACACTTAAAGATAATAAAACAGGAAAGGGTGAGCCACCATATCCACTAGAATCCTGTCTTCTACTGCAAGAACAGACTGTCTACATTAGGAACAACTGTGCAGTGTTCCAGTATGCATAAAATCTAACACAAACCATTTCGGCCTCTTTCAGTAAGGATTTACTATCAGGATCAACAAGTTTACCTAGCAAAAGTATCTTCTGGAAAGCAACACAGACATTTAACGAAATATTATAAGCCACAAAAGAAACTTAAGAGCGTCACCAGTGTACGTATAAGTCAAAGCTTATTCATTCTAAGTTTTCATATCCTTTTCGTTTTAGGTAATAAGATGCTGAAAATCACAACACATAATATACCACTCACAGAATCATAGAATGGCCTCTTCACCATTTGTGAGAGGCCATCCCTAATTCCTTTGGGACAACTTACAGGTGTTTCCCTGCTGCTTCCTAGAATGCTGGTGTTTCCTGGTTCCTCTCTGACACTCAGAAGCACATCCCTTCCCCTGATGGATCTAGTTCAAAACTCTGCTAATAGGTCTTAGAAAAGTTTCCTTCTTGACTATTTCCCTGCAATGAATGGTGGGTTTCTGTTGCCTATGGAAATATTTCAGAGAACAGGTCTAGAAGAGTGATAGAATTTGCTAAGCAAAACTATACAAATGTCAAAGGATCTCTGAGACAGGTCCATATTAGCCTAACAACAACCAAACCCCAAAATTGTCTGAAAGTGAAACAAAGATTATTAACCTGCAAAACCTTTATACAGTAATGTATAATTACCATAAACAGGCAAAACAGTAACATTCTACCAGACTGCACTCCAACTTATGCAAACAAAACTGCACACACACGCAGAGACAGCTGCTCAAAAGCCTAATTTCCTTAGGAAAATGCTAATCACTCCTACCTAAAAAAACCCTTAAAAGGTGAAGTTTTGAGCCAATCAACACTATTTTTTAATAAAGAATAATAATATTTATTCATATTTTAATATATTCATATTATATTTATATTTTGCCATCCTGGAGAAAAGGAGGCTCAGGGGAGACTCTCTACAAGTGCCTGAAAGGAGGCTGTAGCCAGGTGGAGTCAGTCTTTTCTCCTAGGCAACCAGCAATAGGACAAGAGGAAACGGCCTCAAGTGGTGTCACGGGAGGTTTAGGTTGGACATCAGGAAGAAATTCTTCACAGAAAGGGCTGTCAAGCACTGGATTTGACTGTCCAGGAAGACAGTGGAGTGACCATCCATGGAGACATTCAAGAAACAACCAGATGTGGCACTCACTACTCTGGTCTATTTGACAAGGTGGGGACTGATCAAAGGTTGGACTCAATGGTCCTGGAGGTCTTTCACAACCTAAATGATTCTGTGATAGTCTAAGTCCTTTATGCCATATGAAATAAAAACAGAGTTTCCCTGCTTTTGAATGGAAACTTCAATCTTGACTAGTTAGGTTTAAGTTAGACTTAAAAAACTGCTGTTCCTTCATGTTATTTATTCAAAGAGTATCCCTCTAAATACTTAGGTATTATTTTTACAGTACTCCCTATTTTTATTCCAAGTGATTTTTCTCTCACATAGCACTAACAGCAGTATGTTTACAACCCAAGTACTTGCCAACATAGATATATTAATATAGGTTAACCTGGAACAGATTTT
This sequence comes from Erpornis zantholeuca, assembly GCA_013400515.1. Taxonomy (NCBI): domain Eukaryota; kingdom Metazoa; phylum Chordata; class Aves; order Passeriformes; family Timaliidae; genus Erpornis; species Erpornis zantholeuca. Next base: position 31,034 of record VZTN01022790.1, on the reverse strand, counting down.
AATTAGGTCTCATGTATAACCTTGTACCTTGCCAAAACTAAAAAAAAAGAAGTATATATAAAAATTATTATAAAACAAGGTTAAAAAACAGGTTATCAGCACACTGCATCCACAGCTTACAAAATATTGCAATGAAGGAACTCTGTACAATACATGTGGTAAGACGAATTTTTTTCAAATTATTGAGACTGTACTGCTTTGGCACTGGACAAAGAACAGCAGGATTCTGTTCATCCAAGTTTAAAGAGCTCCATTATTCTTTCCTAGTAGTCACATCTCTAAGCACAATGTCACAAGCATGTTTTTGGCTTTTGCTAAACTTATAATCTTGAAACTTCCATTCTCTCCCCTGATCCCTACAATGCCTTTGATGCCTCCCCAGACTGTCCAAGTCATACACAATCACAAAGCATCCTTTCCTTGTGTGCCCCAAGTGCATCCCTTACTCCCTCAGTCTGTGAGACAGCCCAGCCAGCCTCGACCCCCAGACTCACGGTGTTGGGTGTCACCCCCACAGCACAGCGCTGGTGGTTCTCCTGTGACAGCCCCCAGAGAAGCCTGTGCTGGGCCACCACTTCTGTGTGTTATTGGAGTTCTTGTGCTGGCCATTGTAACCCTAAGCTCCTTTGTGGTTTTGAAGATAAGTTTTTATCACACTATGTAACAGTTTATTACAAACATTTCAGGCAAGATGTTTTTTTTATTACTATGTGTAGATAAATATCTACATTTTTGCTACTTGAACTTTTTAAGGTAATTTGTTACAAGTCTTTCTTTACGATGTTTTCCATACAGCTGAATGAACTGTGACTGAAAAGACAATCGAATTATATTCTAGCATTTTAATAAGTAAAAGATTAGAAAAGGTTCAAACAGCAAAAGCTTGATACATACAAAAAAACTATATTGCAGTTCTTAAATATAAACTTAAATATTAATTGAATATTACACACATTTCTCAATGTTTATGTTGTGCCCAAGCACTGTAATTTTAGCTTTATCTGAACAAATATTTTAAAAAGTGCAAAATGCAAACCTACAATGTAAGGGACTCAACATCTGAAATAATGTACCCTTGTTATTGAGTTTAAAGCCTGTATTTGTCACTAGTAACTGTACAGAGCACACATTTCATGCAGTGCCTTTAAATCTTCAAACTTTGGCTCAAGCTATATGTATTCAATTTCTTTTCTAACAATGATTTAATGGGTTAACTTTTTTATTTGGCCAAATTACTACTATATTTTCTACAAAAAAAAGAGAAGTGATAGTCTGCATGTAATATACATAATTTGAATACATACAGTCAGAAAGAAAATATGTGCAAAAAATATAAAACTTTTTCTTTTTTTTTTTTTTAATAAAAGACTATTTGGTAGTTTGTATTTTCCACATCCAAATGAAAACAATTCCTGGCTATTAATATTCCTCCTGTTTCCCACTTTAAGTGACAAATTTCATAATTTCTTTGAAACATATAAAAACAACCACCACAATTACAGCCACATCTCCAAGAGTACTTCCAGTCAGCAGGAACATATTTATGGAATTAACTCACTGGCATTCAGACTGAAAAAAAATCCCACAAACAATAACAGTACAGTTTGTTTATGTGTTTTTCCACACTGTACTTCTCAGAAATTCAAATGTCATCTTGAAGAGTACTGACAATAACAGAGAATTTCTTTCCTTTCTGATCTATATATTTCGTAGTGGTAGTACAGCTGTACCTAAGGATCTCTATCAGTTCCTAGCCTATACTAATCACACAGTCCCTTGCACAATGAATATACAATCCAGAATTATGACGACAGGCTGGAATATCAGAAAAACCACATGGAACAGTTTGGTATTGTTTGTCCAGACACCTTTAGAATGTAGTACTTTGTGGGCACACTAAGGGAGTTTATGGAGGGGAAAAAATACACTAATTACCAGTTAATAGAACTATCATTGTGAATAATTTTCCACTTTTTTGTTTTCTTACTGCTTATACTCAATACTTTTTAAAGTTAGTACAGATGCACTAAGGAGTTATCACAGTGAGTTAAATTAATTTTTTTTTAAATCCTCTTACAATCAAACACAGAACAAAAAATTTAAAAATATAAATAATTTGAGTAACACTTGATTTTACTGATAAGTACAAAATTGAGAAACAAGTCACAAAATTTTTTCAAAGCTGGAATCAAACCTCATCTTGCAGATCATGAACAGCAACATTTTATCACTGAAATTTTGGCCTTTGTTTATTATGAGTTACATTCCCCCCAAAGACAGCCAAATATGAACAGACACTTAAGGAAACAAAAGAAAACTATTACGAATTTCTAATTTAAAGCTATTACAACTCAAAAAAACAGACACTGCAGCTTTAAAATTTTAATTCTCACGATGCTCGCTGCTAGGCAACCAACCAAGTTTTCTTCCTAAACACCTCTTTCAGCACAGTCACGAGCAACTAGTAGAACTGATAATGTGATTCAGAAAAAAGAGTCAGACAAAATCATGTATATTTTGGTCATAAGGAGCCAAACTGAAAGCATCTCTTCAACTTTGATGGTATTAAAACAGAAAGAAAATATCTGCACAGTAATAAAGTACTGTAGTATAAATGAAACCACTCACAAATTATTCAACAATTACTATTCAAATGACAATGACTATAAAAGAGCTGATGCTAGAAATACTCTATTCAAAGCCTGTTCATTTCAGCAGGACCAACAGAAAGAAAGGTAAAACAATGGATTGGACAACTTCTTTTGGTCCCTTATGGCACTACCTTTCTGTCATATCAGAGTGCTCTGAGCCATGCCCTTCAAAGGCACAATTATATGATACACACATCTACTTTGAAGAACGACCTTTAAATGAAACATTTTATTAAGTGCTTTCACCAACTTTTAAGCATTTTTACTTTTTTTCTGTCATTGCAGATACTATAATGCAAAAAGAAACAAAACAAAGAAACCCAACTCATGTATTTTCTCAAATATTTCTCTCACCTGGATAAGAAATACTGAATAATGATTCTATAGTATTTATTTTAAGGAGGGATAGGTATGTTTGTTTTCCATTGTGTACTTTTAAAATACATGTAGCTAATCAGTGATTATTTTTTTTTAAATAACTTCCCCCCCTCAAAAAAACCTAACTGACAAATGACAAGTGACATGGTAACATCTAGGGGAGTTCCACATGCACAGCATCTCCTTTTGTATCTCCTAAACTGTCTGCATAAACCAAACTAAACCAAAGAAACAACTTGACAATATTTTTTTCAAAAGGGCCTGGGATTTTTTAAGAAAATTAAGTTATTCCCTCATGGCTTCAGCATGAATTTTAATGTCTTATTGTGTCTCCGTACTCTTCATTCCACTAACTTATCATTAGCATGCACCTATAGGAAGGTGTAGAAGGAAGAGGTATTTTTCTGGAAGAAGGCTGTTCTAAACAACAGCCAAGGCTTTGATTACTGTGGCTGTTTCTACATGATTAGAAGCTGACTAAAGTACACAAAGACACAGATCCAAACTAATTTTCATGTAGCTAGTTCTGACAGTAAGAGCAATACAGACCTCAACAGCAATTGGGTGAACTTATCATGATCCCAGGTTACTTGTTCTACAACACATGTTCTACAACCCAAGGCATCACCTTTACAACTAAAAAATTGATTGGGCTGGTATACTATATATCTACAACTATGCCTCATGATAAGAGTGTACACAGCATATAAGCCTACAGAAAAGCTGACAACTTCCTTGTTACACATACCAACTATTGTCTAAAGAGTCGAAACCCATGGAAACAATAAAAATAGAGACAAAGAGAAAAATAAGTATTCTTAAAAATTATTTTAAATAGTGTTCAGGGAGACTACAATCAACAGGACCTCCAGCATTGTACTGTATCACAGCACGGAGCAGTAGTTACTCTAAAGAACTCTAAAGCACTTCCCAAGTATGTTTTTCTGAGCTTTAAGAACTTTCCCAACACGACTAATTGCCATTTTAAAGACATTATGATTTGAACCTGTAGTGCACTGTCAGAGACTGAACTATTATAGTTTACGACTTAAACATTTTCGTGAAGGACTTTTAAGACCGTATTACCAAAGATACAAAGAAGACTACCACACCCTGAATGGAGCTCTGAGAGGCCCTGGACCCGCTCCTGGATGAAGGTAAGAGAAAATAAAGACTCAGCGCTGGGACATTCACAAACCATACACTTAACACTTCCAAGGTAGAGGCCACTGCCCCAGGGCTATCAGCTACCAGGCTGGAACAGACCCTCGAATGGAAGGGTTGGGGGAGAGAGGCTTTGGGTGTGTGGTCAGAGGTGCTGTGACCACCCATCCTCCACTGTAGAGGAGCTCAGCTGAGGGAGAAGCTTATCTGCAGCAGAAGGGGGTGCAAAGCACCCCTCTCAAATGGATCCCCAGACCCTGCACCAGAGATGATGCAACAGACTCTCAGTGTTGCAAGGGACAGGGTCACACTGGCCCTTGCAAGGGAGACACGTAGGCATTCCCACCTGCCTGAAACCTATATTAATCCACTGGATTCTGTACTCTTTGGCATGTGGCGGTGGCGACAGGGGACCCTCACCACCCGAAGATCAGATGGAGGCGAGCAACGTGACATCGTTGGGACCCCTGAATGGGTGATATGCTCCCACCTAACCCCTGCCACTCTCTCCCTGTCCCCGCACCCTCCCACACACTTCCTTCTCTAATTCTTTCTTTCTTTCTTTCTTTCTTTCTTTCTTTCTGTCTTTCTGTCTTTCCCTCTTTTATTAAACAAAATACATCAATTTTTTGGCATCAACATTTAGTCTAGTTTGGTTTTAATCTCGTTTTTGGGAATATTTTGAACCTCCTACGTGCTTTCCAGTTTATTCACCGAGACTTAGTTTTCTTTTCTCTTCTGGGTTTAAACCGGATCGTAACATGCACACACACACAAAACCCTAACAAACCAACCAGCACCAAAATGCATTGCACGCGTCCTCAGGAATGTGACAGAACAGTATTTGTTAGGCAGTGGTTAGTGTCAGATGACACAGACCAGAAGCACCTCAAGATGCACAGATAGCCCTGGATTTTGGATTAGCCCTTGATTTTGAAAATCACACTTCTACAGTGCTTATGAATAACACAGCTCAACATAGTGCTTTCATGGCTCTGAAGACACAACCATCTTGTTGTATTCTTATCTGAGGAGCAGCACAGATACTACACATTTCTGCCTGCTGCTTTGAATATTTTGAGGTAGTGAAGTATTTCATCTACTAAGAAAGTGCTCAAATCTGACAAAGTATGTGAGTCACAAATAAAAACAGTAGCTTTCTCTCATTTTAATTATACACTTAGGTGGTACGCATCTGCTGGGACAGCTTCACAACTGAAGAATAGCAGAGAAATATTCTAAAATTAACATTTGGGTATTTCAGAATGGATTAAAATATTGGAAGAGTTGTGCTGCATGACATTATAGGCAATTATCTCTTGTCCTTAATAAAAAGGCAAAGAGCTGGAGATTAATAGCATTTTGTCTGTGTGTATGTACACTTTGAACTACTAGATTTTCATACTTATCATTATTTTAAGCAGAGGTAACAGGAATACATTACAGTTTATATATGCATATCATAATGCAACTATGTTGCAGTTCAACAGGAATTAATCACTGTCACAAATTTATTTTTTGAACCTTAGAATGAATTATTTTCACTACATAACAATAGCTTAGCATATTGAATTTTCATTTACTGTGTGAAATGTTGCATGAATGTAGGAAAATAGGACATACAGGCTTTTTAGAAAACTTTCCTATTTAAGTTGGGCATTTGGAAATCAATTACTCCAAAATGATGCTTTTAGAAAACTACAATATTCACAATTTGTAGTCACAGTTTTAAACTGTATTTTATACAGTTTTATTAAGACCATCCTAAGAGCTTTCACACTTAGCAAACAACACTCATATAAGCATCAAATCACTAACAGATGTGTAGCATATATATTCTGATACAGCTTCCTTTAAAAGTCCAAAATACATATAAGTGAACGAAAACAAGTATGTCAGGCTTTAAAAGCAGCTGCTTTTTGATGCAAATATTTGGCATTAACAGTGCTTACAGTATTTTGCTTGCTGAGCAGTGAGGAATCATATTTAAAAGGAATACTCTAATTTTAAGATGTTTAAAATGAACACATGTTCAAATAGTTCTTGTACTTTTTAATCTAATAAATTAGATATGTTTTAAAGTAAGATCTGAGGACAGATCTGCAGCTCATTTCTATATGTAGAGATATGTATAACAGTATTCACAGAATATGCGCTAAGTCAAGTAGCATTTTTAACAGAAGTGTTAAAATGGCAGATCAGACTTTTCAGTCCCTTGATAATTAGAGCCATATAAATGACAGCATTTTGTTTCAGTTTAGTGGATTTTTTTCTTTTATCTTAGTATGCAATGTCAGTCTCGACATATTCCTGGGAAGTCTCAACACTGTCATTTTGATGAACAAAGAAACTTAAATTTACACAAATCAAGGACTTAATGCATAGTCTTTTATCAAGTGAAACACAGTACGATATCAAGAAAAATATTTTAATTTTTTTACTCATTATGACTTCTCTGAAATAAAACACTAATATACATTAAATCTAAAGCAAAGTACTAGCAGTACTTTATACCAGCAGTGAACACCTTGTCTTTAAAATTAATATTGAAACAGCAATTAAAAAAGAGCCTGCTAGCTATGGTTAGTAATAAATTTTATTTAGAAGCTTCCTCTTTTCTCAGTCAATTCAGATAAAGTATTTTAAAAGAAAAACAAATTTGCTATTTCTGCTTCTCCATCTGTCTCTCTCCCTCCCTTAACCATCCTTGGAAAAGAACAATAAGGAATGTGACTTAGCATTCTTCTATTACAGAGGCAAAGGACAAAGGAAGATTTTCAGTGTTGACTCACCAGTTGAGATAAATGTAATTGTTACCACCACCCAACATTGAAGGCGATGTTCTTTCTTGACAAATGCTGATGGAACACTTGTAATAGTAGGAAAAGTTCAGTTGTGCAGAGAGGGCTGAATTTAAGGCATTCATACACCAGAATATATAGAACTAGAAATTACATTCGAAATACCACTAGGCTCTACCTTTCTGATCTTATTGGGCCTACATGTGTCTTGTCTACACTGCACAGTGATGGAAACAAACCCATCATATGCACACACAAATAAATACAGATAGATATGCCCGTATATACATATACACATATATAGCTCTGATTCTGTCAGTGTATCACTTGATACATTTCACAGATCAGTTCAGAAAAGTGAAATAGAACAATTCTTTCCCAAATGCTTCAAACACTTAGAAGTTTGGTTGCTCTCCTTCCTCTCCAAGTTCTAGCTCACTATTCCTGAAATCCCTTTATCACAGTTGGCTCAGTTTAATAAAGTTATGAACGCTGTTTGAGAACTATGGAAATGCAGGGCACTGCCAATGATGTAAAGTAAACCTCTGAGTTAGCAGATCACATAATTTTCAAACATCATGAGAATATCATTGAGTGGGTATGAAAAACTAGATTTATGAAATCATGCCATAGACTCTTCACCAAAACACCTAATTAACTAGGAACCTACTTGTTCATGACTCCCTAGAGTACAAAGAAGCTGATGGGCTCATCATGGCAGTTGGGAAGGAGATTGGCTGGGAACTTTTTGAGGGAGGAATTAGTTTGTTTATTAAACATAGATCAAGTTTACAGTGCATCTCAAAAAAATAATTGCACATGTGCAAAGGGGAACAACATCCTGCAACACAAAGGCAAAAAAGAACCATCAAGGTAGACAAAAATATATAAGCATTGTCATGCAAGAAAATAATTGTGCAACTACCACCCTAAGGACCTAAGTTTCTCACTTGCCTTTTCAACATTGCTGAATGCAAGTTACTGGTGTTTGGCTGGATTACTGAACAGGACATCAGAGAGTGATAGTATCCTTCAGCAATGACAAGACATTCAGCTGAATTAAATTCAAGAGAGACTCCTTACTTCCAAGACTGTGAAAAATAATGAGCACAACTTTGCCTTTTAATGGTCTTCTTATTTCAGGAAAATTAGATTAAATACTACATTTCTAGTGATCACGACTTAAAAAAAATCACCAACCCAACAACCCTAAGAACAACCCATATTTGCAACTGAGTTGCCACAGGTTTCAAATTTAGATTTTTTTTTTTTTTTTGGCTGACCTTGTTAAAAACTTCCTCATTCAGCTTAGCAGAAATTGTACAGAGTTACTGTGTTACTATGCTCAACCTTCCGATAACAAGTAGGAAACTAAATAGAAAAGCAGAGTACTTTCCTGCATCAGAAATAAGACTTCAAAGAAGATGCTCAGAACTCCATTTTTTCTAACTCTGCTCAAACTGTAGATTTATACATCACAAATACTAGGTGCTTGCCCTGCAGAATTGACAAGAGTATGACTGAACATCTGTGGCACTTTTCTGTGGTTAACCTTTTATAAAGGATTCAGAAATTAATCAGGAGACCATTTTGGAAAACGCCAGGAACAGAAAAACATGAACCTACCAACAGACACCAGGGAAATAAGAACAAGCATTTTGATTAGCTAGAACTTGAAGAAATAATTTCTGAAAACCCAAAATAAAACCTATGAAATACTAGGGTCGCCGTAGATTTGGAACATTAAATAAAACAATGTTTTCTTTGCTGCACAAATATGCGATGAATCCCCTGGCCCAGATCTACAGCTTTTACCAAATCTAAACTTGCCAAGAAGTCATTTTGCTTTGATGATGACTACAGGATTTAACTCAAACCATATGACAAACAAACCATAGAATAGAAAACTTGGCAGGAAAGTATCCATTTTTGTTGCATTCTTAGTATATTGTGGAGCTTTGGTAGACTAAAAAAATGTTCTAAAAAACTATAGTAACCTCGATGTTTGAGGTGTAAATACTTCAAATTTACTTCGGCAAATATTTTAAGGGATCACTGATATACGTATTGGACTATACATAAAAGCAAGCTGTGTCTAGCATGTCACATAGAGAACTGGAAATCACTTGTGAAGGAGTCAACAGGGGAAGTTTAGGTTGGATATTATGAAAAGGTTCTTCCCCCAAGGGTGGTCAGGCACTGGAACAGACTTCCCAGGTCAGTGGTCATGGTACCAAGCCTCAGCTCAAGGAGCCTTCAGACAACACTCTCAGGCACATGTTGGGGTTCTTGGGGTGAATGGCCAAGAGCTGGACTTTGATGATCCTTGTAGATCCCTTCCAACTCAGGATATTCTATAATTCTATGAACTACAAAGCAAGTATAACATTTAAGCACCTTGTCTCAAATGTCACTAATTTTGTCACACTCCTAAGTATGAATTCAAAGGGACAGGATGGACATAGTTGGAATTATAGATAGAGGAAGCAGCATTTTAGCTCTTTCTTAAGATACACAGCTCCTGTTTGGAGTTAATACAACCTAGAAAGAACTGGTAGTGGTGAGCACAAGACAAGTATAAAGTCTAAAGGGAAGGAAATTGAGTATTTCTATTGCATTAGGTATTTAATCATATTTCCTAAGACAGAAAAAAAAAAGGAAATAATTATCCAGTTCTAACAATAATAAATAGTACCCTTTTCCCACCAATCTTCTCTTTCTAATAGTCTTAAGGAGCTACAGCTATTGCAACTCGAAAGGTCTGTTGTCCCTACTAAGGCAACATTTACACTTCAGTTGTCAACACTAAAAAAAATAAAAGCAGACACATGACTCCTTAAAGCTTATTTGTGGGCAGTTCCTTACAAACTGAGATGATTTATTTGGATCTGTGACCAAATGAATACATTAGTTCTCCTAATCCACTTTCTGATAGGAGGCCATTTGGTACTACCTACTCTGCAGATATAAATGACTCATTAATGCTCTGCAAAGAGAAAAAAAAAGTTGTGATTGCAGCTAAGTCAAAGACACATCAAGGGTGTGATGCATCTTATCATCTTAACTTACACTAATTCAATTTGTAATTGAATATTTAGAACACTACTTTGACAGACCAAACCAAATGTTCCTTTAACTAAATTCTCAACCAGAAGCAATCTTTGAGAAACCTGAAAAACAAAGGGTATTCTGTTTCTAAAGACCTCAGTATACTAGATGCACCCTCACATGCTATGCCATCCAACAAGACGCAGGATGTAGTCACCTGATAGAAGCTTACTGATAAACTGAAACCACCACTTTAGAAACTATTAAAAAAAATTCTTGAAGCAGAGAAAGACACCTCACTGAGTAAGCATCAAACCATACCTTTATGGAAAACTGCAAGAGGAGCTTGAAGGCATCTTGTGACTTTGTATTTTCACTCGAGTTTTGCTTTTGCAAAAACAAAGTCAGTCCATGGCTAATTAAGTCTGCCTTAAGCATGGTGTTGGACTAGGTGATCTCCTGAAGGAGGTCCAATGCAAACTAATTATTTTATGCTAAGATTCCTTTATTCAAAGAATGGCAACACTGCTCATTTCCAAGGTGAAGAAGCTGAAAAGTCATCATCAAGAAGACAAGAGAAAAAGCCTAGCACTTTGCTTTTGAAAATGAAAACAGCAAATCCCTATGCTCTGGCAACTTCATCACTTCCTTTCTAAAGGGAGACCTACCTATGGACGAGACCTGAGGGAGGAAGTGTTTTTGGTGTGATGGATTATTTTGGTTTAGGGGGTGGGGTTTTTGTTTGGTTTTTAAATCAGGATCACCTAGAATTCAGAAAAGGGAGAGACATGGCAAAGAGATGGAAACTAGTACTTGATCTTAAAACGAAAGAAAAAGCATAGTGTCAGAAGGGGAAATAGCACGCGGTTTTAGCTCGAAATTGTCAGACTTAGTTTTGACTTTATGTGATTTGGCTGAGGTGTCTGCAGGCTCATTAAAGGAGTGCATACTTCTTGTGGATATCCTCACTAAATAAAAGAATCTAAACTTTTGGCTTTAACCTAAGGTTGATACTCTGCCCCTGTCATAGCATTCAATTAAAACAGAAGTTGACTCAACTAATGAGAACAGATATTAATCTTGATGAGGGGTCTCTCTCCAGATAGAATGAATGCAGGAAGGGGCTCCTAAATTCCAACTACGTAACAAACAAGCAACTTGCTGAGTTTTTTACAAATCTTGCCTATGCTGAGATTTGTAAAACACTTCATTTGTACTGTACAATAATATCCTAATGGAATTCCAGAAGAGGCCTACAACAAATGATGTAGAGCCTAGGTTTTATTTTGACATAGTACATCAATCTGTTTTCTAGCAAGCCATGTCAAAAATAACCCAGGTAAGAAAATTAAATGCAATAGCTACCTTTACAACTCAAAGATCCTTCACTGAAGTACTTATTTAAATATAGAACATATATATGTGAATCAAAATTGCCAGCTAAAGAAGAGTTTTGCTTATTATGGCCAGTCTCATGAATAAATTGGTCACTTCAGAAGAATTAAATGACATCTTAGGAGATGTTATACTGCTTAGCTCTGCACTTCCAAACACGTTTTCTAACTCTGAAATATATCTAACACAATACTATGTATCATGGCACCAGACAGCCCAGATCTGTAAAGGTGGTCATGGTATTCTTATTTCCAGATGAATTATCTGTGACACCATGAATATATAATATAAAATATAGCTTATGAAAAAAAAGAGAGAGTTCACAGGAAACTAAAAATACCCCACATTAACAGATGGTAAAACATTTTTAAAATACCAGTATTATTGCTCAAACAAGCTTTTAATTTATAATGTCTAGAAAAAAATAGCCTTTTACAATAAAATTACCAAAAGAAGTTTATATTGATGCCTTAAATGGCTACCTAGAAACAGAGACTAGACAGGAATAAGGGAATAAAGGAGGTATTTATTTGAAAGGCCTTCAGAGGTACACTCTGGGCTCCAGAGGGTCCTGCCTCGGTGGATCCCAAAATGGACGACAGATCACGAGTCCTTCACACTTTGATATCAGCAAAAATTCACCAAGCAGAACCTCAGCCAATGATGCAATCTCCTCAGGCTTGCTCCTCCTCTCTAAGATGATGGTTTAGAGTTTTTGGCTTAGGACGGTCTGGGTGTCTTTGGAGAGCAAGCTAGAGAGCTTGTTATGTCTATTTCAGTATAAGAGAACAGCACTTAACAAGCTACAGGAAACTTCAGAGTTACACTAGCAGTACAGGATTTGAAAAATATAAAAGTTAAAACCTAAGGCATCAATATATTTAAAAGTATGTATTTGTCCAGCCATGAAAATAAGGCTTTTCAATGCCCTTTATGTCTAGCAGATTCCAAGATGCAAATGAGGACAGCATTCTCCGGGATATGAAGCATTACAGCCATTTGGGTTTTTAATTTTTTTTTTT
>VZTN01022790.1:228-16249 GCA_013400515.1 Erpornis zantholeuca | reverse complement strand
CGCGCAGCGAGCCAGGGCGCTGCGGGCGGGCACTGGGACGGGCACGGGCGCGGGGCACAGGCACCACCGGCTGACCACTGGGGAGGACCGAATCGTGGGAGCGAGCCACGAGGTGGTTGTATGGTCGAGCTCCGGAAGAGAATGGGAAAAGGGAGAGAATTTCCCTTGGCGTTGTCGCCTATGGATATCCGATCCCCTTGCTGAAAGAGGAGGAGGAGGCTTAGTGAGGGCAGATGGGTGCCAGGTGGTTTATAAAAATATTGTGTTTTCACAGTTTTGCAGGTCACGGTTGGACCATGAAATAAAGGGCATGACCAAATGCAGATATATTTAGACATACTTTTAGGATGGGCTATGATTAACATATGCAGGTACTTAAACCTTTAGCTAGGTAGGATGCTCTGGCACAGGATTAACAAAAATTTGCAAATACTTTAGGCTTTGCTTAAAACATTGATATTTAAAGACTAGATGCTTTGAAGATCTCAGGGCTAGCATGTAGTTGCTTCCTATCTGTTTCAGTGTTGCTGATGACTACCTTCAGCTTCCCAAACCATTCTGAAACCAGCACCAGCTTTTCCTTAAAATATTAAATATCAGTGTAATTGGCGTGACCCACTCATAGGAAGAAATCTGGCAAATGTGAAGAATAGATTTTGAAAGCTCAAAACCCCAATGGGATACAGAAAGAATTTATTTCCGTTTAAGAAACTCAGTAATTTAAAGCAAATTTCACGACTTGGGATGCATCACTGACTCATTCAGTTTCCAATATTTAGGTTTTACAACATTGCTACACATTCTGATTATGGTGGTACCTAATCCAGCAGTATATTAAACCAAGTTCAGTTCTGTTTTGTTTTTTATTGGGGGCTCTTCTGCACTAGTCTTTAATCTCTAATATTTCTTTAAATGCTATGTATTTCATAAAACATGTTGCACTTTTTAAAAAATGCAGTTGGAATATTAATATTTAATAGTTTGGTTATAAGGGCCCTACATTGCATCACTACATCTGGACTTGCAGAATTAATTGTGTAGCTGGGATGATTATCTGGGGAGAAAAAAACCATACTTCCACTTGGAATTGCTCTGAACTAGATTTGTTGTCGTAATGCTAATGTGTGTGGACTGATGTTAGACTGTTAAATGGAAGCAGACAGGGATTTTTGCACAAAAATTCAATCCTGTGCTCAATGAAGTAGGGGAGTATTTTAGCCTTGGTTTCATTCTGCATAATACTGCAACTTGTTTTGAAATCTGTCTGCCTGTTAATTTTAGGTTTAGAAAGGATCAAATAGAAACAAGGTTGAACTTTTCAGGATCAGCTGAAATATTTTTCCAGTCTCTGTTTAGTGCTTAAGTCCCTTAGCTTTCTTTGAAAAATCTAGTCTGTGTGCTGGGAAAAACTGATCAATATTTGGATCTCACATATAAAGGTTTTTAAATAGCACCAGAATAGATAATACATATCAGTGCACTGATTTCAGGTCATACAAAGAACTTTCAGACCCACTTTGTCTAGGAGAAAAATTGAAACAGACATTAAAACACCTGACCAAAGCCATGAAGCACAAGTCGAATGCTATCAATCTGTATGTGCTGTGACTGCAAGTATCAAAATTTGTGACCACTTTGAAGTGCTTTGAAATGTGGAGATGTAATATTTTCTCTCCCTTTTTTTAAATATGGAGAGAAAAATAATTGCTAATGCTTGTGGGTAGGTTTGCTTCCTTAGAACTTCCAACTAATTTATAACACTTTGTGATTTTCTTAATGTCATTCAAAGCAGAGTAAAATAACAAGATAAACTTGCATTTTCATCTTCTGCCCTCAACATTTTAGCTTAGCCTGTAAAACCAGAAATTTAAAAATTGCATAAACAGTGCAAAAGCAGGCTGGGATTCTCATCACTCATGTTTGAGGGCATTTTCCTTTTCTCCCTCGTATCCTCACCCTGCCTGCTCTCACTCCCTCACTGTCTTAGCAACAGGATTCATTGGCTGACTGTAGCTAGCTTGTCTTCTACCCCCTCAAACCAATTAGTTCATCTATGTAAATCATGCATTGAAGAAGCCTGCCCCGTTTGAGCACACAGCTCACTTAGGGTTCAATCCTGCAATCTTCAATTTTTAAGGCAGCGAGAGTTTGCAATTGACTCAAATTACATGAGGATCGGACCTTTTTATGTTCTAATTTCTTTAAAAAAGCTGTAGTGTGATGAAGAAGGTGCTGGTGCTATCACTGTTTTTCTTCATCTACCTTTTTCTTTATCTGAAGAACAAAACAATATAGGGAAAACTCCTTAAATAATGGAGAAAATAACTAAAAGATTTTCTATTCACAAAACATCTTCTATTCACAACTGCTGCTTATGCATTATCTGTTCTAGAAAATTGCAACAGTTGGATTTGGTGAGCAATCAGAGCATTGAGTAGAAAACTCAGAGCATCCAGGAGAAAACAGGCATTGTAGTAGTAATGACTACAGCATATCTTTTTGTCAAAGCTTTTAATTAAAATCATGAACCCATCAACAGTCCTTTAGTGCCTATTTTAACGAAATGCTAAACATTGCACAGATCTCAAAAGGAAGCCTTCTGCTCTTTTTGCACTCCTAACAATCTTTGACATAATGAGGTGTGACAAATTGATTTAAAATGTAGTTGCAGGAAGAAGGGCAGGCAAGCTTTGCTCTGCCTTGTGGGTGTTGTAGTCTTTCTGCAGCGTCTCTGCCTGGGCAGCAATAGGAACCTGGACTCTAAGTCCCATAGCTCCCACTAGAGTCTACCGCACAGGCTCAGAGCCCATATGCGAGTAGGGGGTGACTACATTGTGTCTATTGTACGTTTTTTTGTTTTGTTTTGGTTTCCGTTTTTTTTTCCCCCTGGCATTTTGCACGTTTCACGGGAGGTGTAAATCGGGAGTAAAAGACATGGCAGATGAGCAAGAAATAATGTGCAAACTCGAGAGCATCAAGGAGATCAGGTATGTTTGCTTTGTGCCCTATCGGTTACATGAAGCAGCTTTTTCATCGGGGGTGCGGAGGAGTTGCATCGATCTGAAAGTACCTATTGTGCTACTGAGGGAAAGAAAACTACCGCTGGGTTTTCGATGAGAGCATAAAATACATTTTTCTAAGCAGGGAGGGAGCATCTGCTGCTGGGAATCGCCGCTGGAATGCGTGGTGAAGGGCGGTAATGGTCGTGCATTTCCAGAGCACTAGCCCTAAGTGATAACACGAGAAGGCGGAGTGCGCGGGTGGGAAGGACTGAGCAGCCCCAGCGCAGCTGGGGGGAGTGGTGTCGGGCCGCGAGTGTCGTAGATTTTGTTTGTTTGTTTGTTTTTAAGTCCTTTGAATTAGTATTTCATATTCATGAGGCTCTGTGTCTTGCATCTGTTGTTTTGCCCCGCTTACTCCCGGGCAGGAGCCTTGTCGGGCTGAGAAGGAAGGGGGATGGCAAGGAAAGCAGAGTCTGACACCGAAAGCCGAGGGCAGGACAGGGCTGGGCAGCTCTGCAGGCACCGGCGGAGCCCCACCAGGGTGCAGGACAGCCAGCCAGCCATCCATCCATCCATCCCACGCGGAGGGCGGCCTTAGGGCCCGCCGGGGAGCGCTGGATCCGTGCGGGTGACGAGAGGGGAGCAGCTGAGCCTTAGCGGCTTCTCTGCCCTGCCCTCCCCTTCGGCCGAAAGCGGGGAGGCGACCGAGAGCATCTCGCGGAGATCTCCCTAGCTGCTGCTTCTGGCCGTCGCCCGGGGTGCTTGCGGATGGGGACACACCGGACTGAGGCTTTTTCTGCCGTTTCCTCCGGCCACAAGGCCGGAGCTGCCTCGGGCTGACGTTCATGCGATGCAAAACACCAGGAATTTGTGTATAGTGTCCTTCATAGAATGAGTGGCAGGATGCTTTGGAAGAAGGGGCTCTTAAAAAGCCAGGCACAGTACGGCACATGCCCACATCAGGGACATTTTTGATAACTTCAGGTAGGGCCACTCCTTGGCTTAGGGCACCGATTTTCAGGATTGGGCCTGAGCTGTCTATTTAGTCCGAAGTGGTGCATCCAAAAGCCAAAACACGTTAGAGAGGACAGTGATTTTGAAATGTACCTGGGAGGTGGAAGGCATGCTGACTGGGTAACCCCAGAGCGATGAGAAGTGTTTTGGGACATGACAGCCAGAGAGGGGCTATCAGAGAGAGGAGAGGGGGCTGGCAATGAAAGCGTTACCATCAGCAGTGCATGCAGGTGACCACAGGGACTTCTGGCTGGTTACAGCATCTCTAAGAAGCACACTTTATCCATGGAAAAGTGAATTAGGCAGCAGAGTATGGGCCTCAGCCTTCTTCACACAATACCACAAAGGTAAACAAAGATCAAGCAAAAATATTTGTCTGTTTAGTGTCTGCTTATTTGTAGAAACAGATATGACAGTGTAAGAACAATGATTTTCTACTCAACTGGTAGACAGGCTCTGTTTTAAAATACAGATCTAAATATGGCCTACTAGACTTTGTGGCCCAATTATTGTAACACTTAAATTATTTTTTTCAGTGAGAGTGGTATTTGGAAAGTTACAATGCATTCAGTTTTCTGATCGCATATTCAAAGGTCGATATAAACTGCACTTAACAGATTTTTGCTATTATTTTGTGGCATAAGGTAGTGCAAAGGTGATGTTACTAGCTTTAGTGTACAATGACGTATCAAAAAAGTTGCTTGAAGGTATTTTAAACTAAAAAAAACAGTGTCAAGAATCCAGTCCTACTTGCAACACTGACATCCATTTTGAGTCACCTTTACCAAAATCTGATCAATTAAACCTATTTATTGATTCCCCAATATTTTTAAAGGAGCTTGCATTCTATGAAGAATTTCCTTCAAAATAAACATGAGAAATTTTTATGTTTACAGATTCACCTTTGATAGATTTAGCAGACTATTTAATCTTCATTCCATGTATTTTACAGACAGAGGGGAAAGAAATCTTTATGATCAAAATCAAAGAACTTGCCCATTTGTGTAGTTGATCCCTATCATGTATTAAAGGCAGCTGGGTCTTGAGGGGATGTGGGAATCTGATTTTGAATCTGGAATCTGATATCCATATCCATGTCTGTATCTATAGATAAATAAATATAATTTTTATTCAAGGGAATACTGCTTTCAGTAAACAACTGTATGCCAACAGTCCAAGCATATATGCACATGCTTATTTATATCTATTAAATACGTCCACAGAAATAACCCAGTCATAAAATTAAGTAAATACCTAAAGACTTAGTGTTCTGACTGAGAGGAGATAAAAGAGAATGAGAGTGAATTTACTGATGAGAGATGCAGACACGTCATAAATACAAGAGAGGAAACAAGACTTTTTAAATTGTTCTGTTTTAAATTTCTTTCATTCATATTATCCCCGCCCAGACTGCCCGCTTCTGAATACATATTGTGCAAGCTATTTATGATACTGTTTTTATCTCTTGCAGCTTTATAAACTGAAGTGAGAGGGGGAAGAACCCAGGTCATATTATTAGCTATGACACTTGGAATACGTAGCCATAATTAATTGTCCAAGTGCCTGACTCTGCTTTCTGCCATGTTCTGTTAAAACCTGACAACACTCTATTAATTTCATAATTCAGTACAAGAATTCTCCTACCACTGAAAAGCTTAGCAAAAGAACTAGGATTAGAATTCAGTATCCTCCTTGTACCTTACCTTCTCTAGGACACATTTAGTCTCACTCTTGTCTATTGCTGCTATTGCCTTCTTTCATCTATCTAATCCCATATAAAATGCACTTCACAAAAATATGTTTCAGTGACTTACTGTTGTCTCTATCTTTTTAATTATCACTGGGATTCAGGAATAAGACTTTGCAGATGGAAAAAATAAAGGCACGACTGAAAGCAGAATTTGAAGCCCTGGAGTCTGAGGAGAGGCACCTGAAAGAATATAAACAGGAAATGGACCTGCTGCTGCAAGAGAAGATGGCCCATGTGGAGGAGCTGCGACTGATCCATGCTGACATTAATGTGGTATGCAACAGCCCAGCTGCAGACAGTCTAAGACACAGCTGGATATGAATCATTCCACAAATTGTGGAATTGTGCCTGAGTGAACTGTCACTGGTTCAATAATAAGGACTTTACAAAACCATCCTAGGAGCCTACAAAGAGTGCAAAGTACATTTACCTCAGGATAATTGTTTTTTCCCTTTGTAGGGCAGGATATTCTATAATGTTTGTATAATAAGCTGTTTCACTGAGAGCATAGATAGCCTACTGTGGCTATGACTTTACCAGTAACCACAATAATACCACTCCAGCTGTCCCATAGAAAACAGTTCTTCCTGTTAGCCTTTTCTCATTTAGCACCCAGAAACAGAAACTTTGGCAGATAGGTGGGACTCAGAGATTTTGAGAAAATACATAGTGTTTGTTAAGTTCATAGTGAGAGCTGACCTTCATCACTGAGTGGAATTACCAAACATCAAGAAGCACCAGCCTGAAGGGAATTAATACAAATAAGAGAAAAAAACAATTTATGAACAGGGAAGATTAGCGAATTAGAGGGGCTAAATAGGGAATATATTTTTGAATAAATTTTTTATGTCATGTTAGGGCTCTTATATGGGTATCTCCATGTTGCACCAGAAGAAAAAAGCTCCAACAAGTAAAAAAGTACAAGCTATGTACTGGATGTGCAGACTGCATTTATTTATCACTTCAAATGTCTGTTCCCATGTCCAGCTGCATAACCTCTGCCTCTGTTTCATCCTCCCTTCTTTTTCCAGTCAGATTGTCTTTTTTTCTCTGCTGCTTTTCTCACTTACTATGTTAAGAGAAGCAGAAACCTTTGCTTAGCTTGTTTGTTAACTTCTACCAATCAGTGTTCAGGTACCTTAGAAACACAGACAATTACTTTATACTACTTTAAGCTCTTTTTTAATGTCTCTTGAGAGTTTTCTCTAGCTCCTCATTAGCCAGCTTTATTTGTAGCCTCTGTCTGCTTTTTCGGTTGTTCAGAAGGTCATATAGGTTGAGTACACCTTTTTAAAATGAGAATACATCTCATATGTCACTTTCTGTTCCTTCTTCTTTGCCTATTTTTCATCCTCCCAATACCTTAAGTCTTTGCTTTACTATTGCATTGTCTCAAATGTCTTCCAATTTGAGTGAGAAAAATCTCTTCTTTCTGATACAGTCTCTTAGTCAGAGAGGAACAGTTCTTTAAAAACTTGCCCAACCTCCTATTTCAGATGGAGAACACTATCAAGCAGTCTGAGAATGATCTTAACAAGCTCTTGGAATCTACTCGCCGCCTGCATGAGGAGTACAAGCCCCTAAAGGAGCATGTAGATGCCTTGCGAATGACTTTGGGGTTGCAGAGGCTGCCAGACCTATGTGAAGAGGAAGAGAAACTATCCCTTGAGTAAGTCTACAAAGTAAACATAATGGCACATAAAGCTTTCTCTCAATTCTAGTGGTCATTTTCTCATTTTACTTTTGTTGGTAGGTGGAAAAAAAAGAACCCAAGAGGTAAGCATGGAAAACAAAAATTAACAAAAAAGGAATGTGGAGGACATGTATTTGATAATATTCAGTCTGAATTTGTTCCAAGTTAAATTTAAATTACTCCAAGCAACAAACTCTACATACTGCATGCAAACATTCAAGGGTGGTTGGCCTTCTAGGTTTTATACTATGTGTTGCTTTATCTATCCTTTTCTTTTTCCCTGAAAATTACTCATCTAGCAAGCAATAGTAGGAGGCAATACAAGAGAGGGATACAAACCAAGTATTCTTCAGTTGGTTTGTGCTGCTGCTAGTCAGAATTTTACTTTTTGCTGCCTGCACATTGCAGTGGCATTTAGCTAAATACCTGTGACTGTCAATGAGTAAGATTCCCTGACATCTGGAATAGATTTGGATAATAAATCACAGTCTCATTTTTACGTATAACCTAGGCAGGGGAGAGTGATGGAACTAGCTGTTATTCAAAGAATTGTGTCCTTTGTTTAACAAATCCGTTTTAAATGCAAGGGGTGTTTTAATAAACATATATTCCTCTTAATGCTCAGCACTATTAACATAGTTTTCACAGGCACACAGTTTTCAAGATTTCCTTTCTTTTCTATAGAAACGTTATTTTATATTCCAAACACCTTGACATTACAAAGAATGTATTAATCTATTGTGTACAAAAGTTATTAATTTTAACAGAATAATATAGAAAAACTGTTTGACGTGCATCTGAAGCTGATGTCTATTTTTCTTCTATACATGCTGTCTATTTTTCATCTTACTAGATTTATATCCATTTTTACATCAAGATGCCTTAGAAGTTTATGGTCCGGAATCTGGCTGAAGTGTAAAAATGCAGAAGAAAATACCACATATTCTATTTATGAACTAGTGTATGTTTAGGCAATTTGGCAGTTTGACTCTTGTGTAGGAACATGATAGGGAAATGTGATCCCACTGTATTTTAACTCAAAATATCCTTTACAAATTAATTAAATACTCCAGAAGGTGGTTACATTTTTTGTTATTCTTTTGTCTAGCTACTTTGAAAAGCAGAAAGCAGAATGGCAGACAGAACCGCAGGAGCCTCCCATCCCAGAGTCTCTGGCTGCAGCTGCAGCAGCTGCCCAACAGCTGCAAGTGGCTAGGAAGCAAGATACCAGACAGACAGCAACTTTCAGACAGCAGCCACCTCCAATGAAGGTCAGGAGATGGAGTGTGCTGGGTTTTCTTTTTTGTCATTGGAATGCATTATGTTTATAAAGTGATCAATATTTGCAAAAATGAAAAATTATGTGTCCTGATTGCAATTTTCCTCGCAGTGGTTCAAAACAATAGCAAGCAGTAGACTTAAAGTAGTAGCACCAGTCATCAAGGTTTAAGGATAAGAATCTTTTAGGACAAGAATCTTTTAGGACTTAAGAGTCACCTCAGCAGAGGTGTAGGCAATTCCCGTCCTCTTGTGTTTCACATGGGAGAAAGGCATGTAAGAACAAAAAAAACACCTTGGCAAAAGGAAAAGTAGTAGCTTTTAGTTAATGACATATGGAGTCATATTAAAAGCAATGCACATATTTTATGATGGAAATTACCAGTGGTATAAATTACCAGGAAAGATGATTGTTTCCTCACTTGGGATCTTCAAGAGTGGGTTAATGTAACATAACCACAGGCACTTAAGTGACAGTTTTACTCAGCTGCTTCTGTAGTGAGAAGAACTACGTAGTTACATATTCATCCCACCCAGGTTCCAAAGAGTCACTGAGAAGGCAAACTGATGTACGTACACTCCGAAGTAATATACTTACTATTTGTAGTTAGGCAATTGAGAAGCCTTTCTGCAAGTAATAGGCTTCAGTCAAATGTGAATTAAAGGGCTTAGTATGGAGCAAAAGGGTAGAGTTCTGTACCTTGTGTTAAGTATATGGAATTCATCTAATCACCTGCTCCTGCCTTAAGTTCTGTGACATTGCCATTGGCCATTACTGTAACTTCTCTGACTCAGTGAACTATTAGGCAGGTAAACACCTTTAAAACATCACTGTAACACTTAACACAAAATAGAATATAAAGTTATTGATACATGTATGAACCACCTATCTGTGAAAATGTAGCTTAAATTCAACGAGATACTCCTGTTTTTCAGTTGGCCTGAAATTACTGTACAATCTACATACCTGGATTGTATAGAATGTAGCACCAGTTTGCATTCGAAGGCAAGAAGCCTTGTTTTTGTCTGTACTGTAACTTCGAGTAGGATATTCAATAACCCATTTAACAATGCTACTTTAATGTTTGTAACAAGAGGCTGCAATTGCATTTCAGGCATGTTTATCGTGTCACCAACAAATCCATCGGAATGCGCCCATATGTCCACTCTGCAAAGCAAAGAGCCGATCTCGGAATCCCAAAAAGCCCAAGAGAAAACAGGATGAATGAAATCCAGAAGATTGAAAAGCTGTGTGACTTGTCCCAGTACTCTTCAGTAGAACTGCAAATTTGCCCAGACTTTACTGAATTGCAGACTTCAAGTATGACTGTCTCATTATTTTCTATTTAAATGCAATGTAAGCACAATGTTCCTGCTCTAAGTTCCTTCCAGTCTTTAGGATTTGGTTTTAGGAAAGTAAATATTACTGGTGCTACACTTTAACATTTCAATTGTTCCATCTTTTGTACTCCTAAACAAAGTGGAATTCTTTGTGCAAGTATCCTAAATGTCAGGCTATTTCTATTGACCAAATGGGATTACCACAAATACTTTTATGTTCTCTTTTTAAAAAACATATGTTACTAAAAGATTATTCTGTTTTCTCCTGATAACAGGAGACTATTTGAAGTGCTGAAATAGCAGACTGTCTGTTTGTTTCACTGAAGAACAATTTGTTTTCCATTCTCATAAGACTGGGTAGGTTTGGGTATCCAATGGAACTCTTTAAATGTTCAGGGAAAACGAGATTTGTTATACAGAAAATCAATGCATTAGTGACACACATGGATTTTGATTTACTGAAGTTTGATTGTACTGTTCCCTCAAACTTGACTTAAAACTTGGAAATGTGCTGGCTGTGTATAAATTTCTAAAACTGATGTAATTTTTCATGCTTTAACATCTTAACATGTTATTATTTTCAGCAGGCAAAAGACTGATTGACTTAAGAACAATGCTGAAATGAACTATATTAGTGGTCCTCCCTGGCTCTATGGCAAACCAGCACACTGTTGTTCTCTAGGAAACATGCATGATAGATCTCTATGTGCACAGACTGCACATCAGCCATTCTGCATGTCTTCTGTTCCTGGTTTCTACAGCCAAAATCTGGCAGATATATCCTCCACTGGAGCACCAGAAAGTTGTATTTCATCAGAACCAATGAGTTTTGGTGTCATTGTCCCCCCTCAACCAAAACTTCCTATTTTTTTGTCTTTTAATAGGTCATTTTCAAATAAGCTTTACTTCAGGCCAATTTGTTTTATTGTTCCCTGTGTGCCAAAAGTATCCTGACTAAAGCATCTGGAGTAGATCACTCTCTGTATGTCTTCCATTTGTTTCACGTAATGTAACAACAGTTCTTCCAGTGGGGAGGATGGCAGTGACCCACTTAGAGAACTGGCCCTTAAAATTTACTCATCTCTAATCCCAGTTTTGTGACCACCTTTGTTGCCTAAATTGATCTCAAGTATTAAATATTCTTTTCACTAACTTCAGGATGCAGCAACTGCTTGCTCACATTCTTCTCTCTTTAGCCCAGGTTTTTCTCTACTATTATGTTAGAGTGGTTATATTGAGAGTTTGGCTTCTTAGATGGGAAGAACACAGAAGCCCCAAGTCTCTGCTCAGAACTTTGCCAAACACTGGCAAATGTAATAAATCCACATGATGCAATTTTGCTGGCCAAATCACATATGTTGCCATTAACTTCCTAAGTCTCCCACAAAGTACATTAGTGATTTACCGAATATAGTCCTAAAACTTAAGCCAGGTTCAGGATATATTCCCCCATTTTAATGTTACATAGGCAAATAAACATCTGTCAACAGCAGACAGAATGTGGACCACCTGTCCCTGAAATTAGGTGAAGAGCAGATTCTGCTAGCTGAGTTACAGGAATTTTCTCTCTGAGACAGCAATAATGGAAGATTCTCTGACTCCATTCTCCAAATGGCAATAGTGCATGTTTTGTAGCACAAATACTGGATTCTACTATTTTAAATGTCAGTGTCCACATGCTGTGTGCCCTGCTAAGAGCAATTCCTATGGAGTTGAAGGGAAAATGCGCACAGAGTTAAAAGACAATATGTGGACTTCCCCAAAATGCATACATGAGAGGAGCATACTTTGATGGTAGTTGTACATAAATTTAAGAAGTAGTGACAATGGAGTGGGTGAATGGTCTGCAATGAAGTAGCGTGAATAGAAGGATTAATTTGTAGAAACTTCAACTTACAGTTCTGAAATAGGTAGGGTTAGTCATAGTTGTTCTCACTTCACTGTTATTTTGCCAGGTTCTTTCTTTCTAGGGAGATCTCTGAACTGAAGTATACTTAAGGATGCACCATAAACCAATTTACAAGATTTTTGTATTTTTACTTTTTTAAACTAGTCTTATGTGCTCTTGTGTTTTACAAGGTTAGGGTTTGGGTTTTTTTTTTTTTAAGTGAATATGACACATTGTGTTTGCATCAATTGTACTAGTATTTACAAATTTTCACATTCTTTACGAAATTCTGCCATATGAATAGCATGCACTGCTGAGAGTAAGTGTAACTGAAGATAAGTCAGCAGGGTGATGTGGCTGCCAAAAGGGCCAACCACAACCTGGGGTGCATCAAGCACAGCACTGCCAGCTGATTGTCTCACTCTACACTGCACTTGAGTATTGGGTGCAGTTTGGGATGCCTCAGTGCAAGAAGGATATCAGACTATTACAGTGTTCTACAGGAGGTGTGTGACCAAGATTGCAAAAAGTCTCAAGGACAAGACCTCTGAGGAGCAGCTGAGGCTACACTTGGCTTGTTAAGTCTGAAGAAGAGAGGGCTCAGGGGTGTCCTCATCACAGTCTACAACTTCCTCAGAGGGGAAGCAGAGGAGGAGGTGCTGATCACCCTCTGATGACAAGCAACAGGATACGAGGAAATAGAATGAAGGTGCATTGAGTGAAGTTCAGATTGGACATCAGGAAAAGTTTCTTCTTTGAGAGGGTGCTTGGTCACTGGTCCAGTGACCCAAGGAAGTGGCCAAGGCACCAAACCTGTCAGGGTTCAAGGAGCACCCAGGTGACACTCTTAGCCATACAGTTTGATGCTAGCTCGTCCTGTGAGGAGCACAGAGTTGAACTTGATGATCCTTATGGGTCCCTTCATACTTGAGATATTCTATGATTCTAGCTATTTCACAGAGATAAAATATGTATTATGCATTAGGAGACCATGGGGGTGGGGGCAGGGAGGGAAGCAGTATCTTTCATAGGGAAAGAGTATTCTTTTCTCTCATGGGATAATGATGGAAGTTTAATTGAAGAACTCTTCTCGTGACAGTCCCAGGCTCTTTTCTCCCAGGCAACTTTCTCAAAAGACTGGAGGAATAATTATGAAATATTGATTTCTTGGTTTTTCAGGCAGAAGAGGAAGCTGTCTGAAGTATAATTCTTAGCACAAGTCTACTGCATTTTTGCTTCATGGAGCAACAATGGCTTCTTCCTTTGTATCTAAAGTCTTTGTGGATACTTCTTCACTTAGTTTAAATTTATTCTTATTTGGGTCAAATTCTGAATAGCCACAATGAGACCCTCCTCAAAGCTTAGAAGACTTTTATATTACTAAAGTCTGGTTTAACCCTGCCTTTGTAATTCAATTTTTAAAAGGGTACCCAAGTGACAACAAAATAACTGGATTCTCTTGGTATAGATAGTTTCCAGGGTCTCTTCCTAGTTCATCACCCACCTCAAAAGATAGTCTTGTTGTTCTGCAACCAAACAGAAAAAAACCCACCAAATAAAATCCCAAGCTTTTTGTCCTGGCTCTGACCTTATGGTCATGGTAAAAGGATGCAAACACTGTACAGTATCTAAATGCTTTGCTATAAAAATTTTCATACCCAAGTTGGGGTGGATCAGTTGTCCAAACTTTAGTGCCAAGGGCACCATTAATTACAGAGAAAATGTAAGGCAAATTTAAATACTTGCACTTCCTGAATTCAACCTTAGCTTTCTAAACAGGACCCTGACTGAACCTGACAGTGGTTTCAACTTACATAATCTAGGTTTGAAAGAGCAGACATTGAGGTGTTATTTTAAATAGCATACTATCCAAGAAATTAAGACTTCACTAGCACTTAAAATAAATAAAAGTGCTTTATGCCTTTATTTTACAGGTTTCTAATTCCTCCAGCATATGTTTTCATTTTAGTCTTTAGGTATTCTAGCAATATCTGGTGTTTTTACTGGCTTCTGTGTTTTAAGTATTTTACTCCTGTGCCTCGTAGGAGTAACAGTGTGAGATCTGTTTAATTTGTCTGTACAGTCCTTTTTAATAAATGTTTGTTTCATGTCATGCTTTCTTCCTGCAGAGTATTTTCACATCTGTTATTTGCTTATGCTACTAAGAAGCAGCCATAGCCTAGATGGTAAAACTCAGCTCTCTAATTTTACAGGACACACTTAGACACAATTCCATTATACCTTTGTAGAAACTTTATGGTAATAAATACGGGGAAAGGAAGATCTCTTCTTGTTGTGGTGGCCCAGCCCACGCCAGGGCTGTGGCAGCCAAGTGCCCATCAGGCGCTTGCCATCCAGTGGGTGGCGCCCTAGTCCTAACCGCCTCCCCCCGGTCTAGAAGGTTCTCTGTTCTTCGATCTCTGATTGGCTCCCAGTTGTAACTCCTGCCTCCCTGTTCTTCCCATTGGTTGTTGTTACATTGTACCCTCCCCTTTGCCTGTACCCCATTGGTTCTTCCCTTATACCGCCCCCGTATAAAAACCCCTGCAAAGGCCAGGCCCCTGCCTTTGGTCCTTGGACCCTCCACAGAGTAAGACTGGTTGGAACCCACACCAGACGCCCCTCCTGCTTCTTTGCCTCCGGGCGATGTGGACTAGCACATTGAGCCTCCTGAGTGTGCTCACTCTCACAAGGAGCCAGCACAGCACGACCAACTTGCACCTGTTCCCCGCTGGGGACAATTCCTGGACAGGGACGTCTCCGGGAAGGACACTGCATCCCCTCCGCACGAGGACACAACGGGGCAATCAGCATCATCCTCTAATGAGCTTTAGAAAATTGAATAGAAAAGGAGATAGCACAAGAGGTTTTAGCCTAGCCAAACTTCTCAGTTTTGCCTTCTAAAGTTAAATTTGAAAGCAGCAAGAAACAGAATTCCTTCTCCAACTTAAGGTACAGGATAGTTGCTTTCTCAGCAATCCTGCTTTGCCATTAGGAGATTTTATCTTGCTTGCTTCACTGCTTGCTAGAAGTTGCTTCTCTCATCAAACTGGAGACTGAGGATCTCAGGGAGCACCCCCTAATCCAAGTGTCAGGAAAGCCCACAGATGCTGTATACTGCTAGCGAGGAAGGTAGCCTACTGCATGGTAATGAAAACAGTTCTGAGAAACAGCATAATCCATTGGCATAGCTGGATTCAGAGAAGAATGTCTATCCCAGACCTCACAGAGCCTGGAACCTGAGACTGGTTAAATATAAGAGACTTTTTTTTTTACATAGGTACTGTCCTCAAACATGCATAAACCACAAAATCAACCAAGTATCCCTATCTTCCTTTGTACCATAACTAATCCAAGACAAAATAAATAATTTTTATACTTGTTCATTTTGTTTAGCAGTATGAATTGTTCAGACTTTGAAACATCCTGCCCTAATTTTTGTACATGGTGCTGCTTTTTTCAGTCCCTTTATCCTAATCTCATCTGTAACATTACTTGTAACAGTAGTCAAAATGTAATACACATTCATACCTTCCTAAGAACTAATAGTGAAATACTCACTATAACTAACATCATCTTCCATCATATTTTCCTGAGTTTAGCAAGGGCCTGCAGTAAAATGAGCTTCAAACCCCTGGATCTTCCTAAATCTAATATTAAAGTTTAGCATTAAAAATCATCTTACATATTTCAAGGAAAAAAAAAAACCAAAACCAAGCATCAAAGCTCATCCCATCCTTAAAACCACTACTTAAAAATTTCTGTGGTGCTTTTCAGGCTTTACTCTCACTAGCCTTATTCCTAACTTGCCCTCTTCACTCTATTCAAGTGAAGTGGTTTAGTGGTGGACTTAGTAGTGCTCAGCTAATGGTTGGACTTTGATGATCTCAAAGTTCTTTTCCAACTTAAATGATTCTATAGTTCTTTATCTCTGTCCTCCTCTCTTTTTATCCCCCTCTCTTGCTGTTCCTCTCTTCTTTTTCTTGTCCCCGTCTTTTCTCTTTTTCTCTGTCCCATTCCCAGCCTTGTGCTATCTCTGCACACTCCCACTACCC
>VZTN01022788.1:54910-69181 GCA_013400515.1 Erpornis zantholeuca | reverse complement strand
ACTCACTAATCCTCCTCTCATACAAATGCCTGATTTTCTGACATGCTGATATTCATGTAGATGTGGGTTTGCACTTCCTCCCTTTTCCTCACAGTGGGTGAAGCTTAAGTTATCTTTACATTGAATGATAGGATAAACAAAAAAGCAGAAAGAAATAAGCAAGATAAAAAAGAACAAGATAAGAAACAGCAAGAAGTTTCACAAGTCTCTTCAACTGACGATGCTGTGCTGTGACAAACCAGGCTCGTATAGATTCCGTCATAAGCTAGCAAAAAGGCAATACAAATTTTAAAGGTCATCCCTGCTTTCAAAACTCTGCATTAAAACAAGGTGTTGCCTCTAATTGTATTTTACTGACCAACAACTGTGTATTTCTTCCCTTTTTCAAATACTGACATGAGTGCTTGTGAAACATGGCTGCCACTCAAGGAATTCTTAGAGTAGCTAAATTTTATAAAAAATACAAACACCAGTTGAGAAAGCAGCAGCACTTCTGAGTTGGTGCCATTTATCTCATACAGGGACCAATCAGACCATGGTTTTCTCATAGAAACCAGTCAAAATCTCCAATCCTTTTCAGAGAAAAGGTCATGTTCAGCTTTCAGAAATGCTTATATTCAGCTATTTGTGAATTAACAACTTACAAACACATAATTACCCCTGAAATAGGTGCCTCCCCAGCAGGTACTTCTTTTAAATCACATTAATTGTTAGGCCCAAGTATGGGACTAGCAAATCATACCACAGATTATGTAATTTCATCATAAAAGTCCTCTCCAAGCATGTGGTAAACATGCTTAAAAAGTAATTTTAAGAGTGTAATTCCAACGTTGTAGCAGTAAGCGAAGACTTAAAAAAAGGTTTAAATATTTTCTGTATGTTCCACAGGAGCTCATATTAGCATTCCATCCTCTAAGAGACTTAGGCAGACAACCATTTTTCTTTTCTCAATGCTATTTATTGCAGTAAACTAGTGCTTGCTTATCCTAACTGTTCCATGCACGTCACGAAGATGTGATGCTCTATGTCCATAAGTCCTTTCCTCGCTTCCTCTTCTAAACCCTGCCAGCATCAGGAAATTCAAAGCATAAAAGTTATGCCACTTAGCATCAAAAACATTTTCCCATGACCCTAGTATTTTCTTCAGAAACAATGAACATTACCAAGTCAACACTTTGCGAGAGAGAAAGCAGAGCTGGATCTCAGCACAGTGCAATAAAAGTACCACGTTGGGACATGTGTGCAATCAGCCATACAGGGACTTAAACCAGAAGTGGTCTTATTATGCAAACAGTAGTCTCTGGTATGCAAATAAATACAAACAAAGCAAAACACGGGACTCTTGAATAATGCCAGCTGCTGCTGGCAGTCAAGAAATCATTTCTTACAATCACTTAGAAATAAACAAGACACACAATCATTCTAAACATGATTGTCATACATACACCTAAACTGATCACAGATATGACAGGAATGTTTTTAAAATCCAAAAGTGTAGAACAATTTTTGGCCCTCTAACAGCAGACATTCTAATTAATCTACCTGTCTTGCCACTGGGCCGTCACCACCAGCACAGCTACATAGGGTTTCAGGCTTTCATTAGGGTTACAGAATTTAATTGCATAAACCAGTTTACAAAAGCAAAGTAACCTAATATACATAAGAGTAAACTTGAAGCAGAGGACAGACCCAAAGGACAGCCAAAGATGAAAAGTGCAGGTTTTGAAGCATTATTAGCAGCCTTCCTTTACTTTTTCCCCCAACCTCCTACTAAAATAAGGAAGAGAGGAATACAGGTAGTTTTGAGAACAGCCAGGAGCTAGCACCAAAGAAGAGACTCTCAGTCCCCTTTTGTTTTGGAGTTCTTGCAGCAGCAATACTGAATCTGCATTACAATGCTTTGCCTCTGGGCAGCAGCAATACCATAGTATACCATGTTAACTATAAATGTTTAATCACTGCCTATGATCTCAGCACAGTCCACCAGTTTCATTTTGTGAGCATGGGCCAAGCTGCGCAGAAATATCCTAAATCAAGGTTTAACAGCATCAGTTAGAAATTATTCTGGCTGTGAATCCTCTTATCTCCTCTTATTCATACTACCCAGCTCTGAAGGCAGACTGCTTTCGCAGCACAACTGTTTTACCTAAAGATGCACCCCACAATGCAGAGCACTTAGACAAGCAAATTAACTCCCAGTCACATTAATGTTATCTAGACTTCAGTGATATCCACACTCCTACAAGCTACAAAGCCAGCCGTCTGTTTTCTCTGAAGCTTAAAAGTCATAGTAGGGCCCAGAAAAAGTGAGAAAATGAGATTGATCAAGTTCATTTCAACAATGTCGGTTTGCATAAAAAGAGGTTTTCTGATAAATAAGCAAAAAAGATATTTCCTTATTCACTGGAAGAAGAGGAAAAACTGGAAACAAGGCAGGATTTAATGGGAAGGTCCATTACATGATATGTTAAACTAAAATTTCAGACCCCTGGGGCATAAATATGTAACAAACTGACATTCAACATCCTGTAGGCTAATTATGAGCAACTGCACTAGAAATCCTGAGTGAACTATTCACCTTCCACATTGACAGAAATGCACTGGCATAACCTGACTTTATTAAAGGATTGATATCTCCAGCATCATGTTTTAACAAATTCTGATTTGATATTAGTAACAGCTTGCCCCATATTAGTGTACTGGTAATGGCCTCCTACAGTTTCTCTTTGAAAAAGAAACCAAATTAGGATCATAAAACAACAGATTTTGTAAACTCTAGTGAATAATCTAAAAGACAGGCACTGATCTATAAGAAGCCTACAGGACATTAATACAAGGATAATTTTCTGGCCCAGAAGTTAAATAATTAAGTCTGTCCCTGTGAAATGTGTACTAGGGATGTGTCTATATTTTAGACAGCTAACTGGATTAGCAAAATATAACAAAACTACATAGTGCTATTCTCTTGGTACTTCAGTGGATGATTCTCCTGTGCACATGTGCATTTTGTGCAGTACTTTTAGTAGTCATTTAGTTGTTTTACCGGAGTTTGGAGGAGATACCTCTGAGCAACCATTGCATGATATTTGGAAAATTACTGAATCGTGAAGCTCCACTTCTTCAACTGAGTCTACACAGTATTTTTCAGAAGTATCCTTTTAGTTGCTCCCCCAAAGAATTACCACAGATTTGATCAGCTGCTTTCAGATAAGAAACTGTTTTAGTCTAATGAATAGTTGGTGATTCTTTGGCTGTATATGTTTTTCCACTCTAGCAAAATGGAGTTGCAAGAAGTTGTACTGGTAGAGAGCACAATTATCCCTTCTCCAAACCAACAGGGGAAAGACACTCAGATATGTTATATGTAGAATTACTACCTTCATTTAAACATGTTTCCAATACATTGTAGGCCTTTTTTTGCTTTATTCCACTAATTTTTATCTTACATTCCACAAAAAGTTTGAGATTTATACATTACACTTTGTCTATTGCTTCAGTAATATCTATCTTCACTTTAAAATTAAACAAACAAACAACAAAAATGCACCCACCCCCTCCTTAGAAACAGGCCTACTTACCTCTTATCTTCAAAGAGAAAAAAAAATCTTTGGGGAGTCAGTAAGAAAACCTTGCAGTGTTTGTCTGCTTTCAAACATCATGCATCTTGTATAACAGGTCATTCTTTTAACTTAATTCTGCACTCTGCTCACTGTAATGAGACAAAAAGACAGGGGCGCAGATTCTAGCTCCAAAAAACCCATGTGATGCATTTTGGAAGCTCACTTTTCTCACCTTTTCCCTCCACTGAAAACAAGGGGCATACCTATTTTGATATTGTTGTCGTGAAGTGCTCATTAAATTATTGCTCATAGCAGGGGGCAAGGATGGTTTTGACTAAATCTGTTAGCCAGCCTCCTGCAGTGACTCTCCTCTGGATTCCCCAGCAGGCGTCTCTTTGATGTGCTTATAATGAATGGAATACAACTGGGAGAAATCAGAGAGGGCAATGTTGACAACTGTCATAGCAGGTTACAGCTTGAATGGCAACGGAGCAGAAGGTCTCTCTCTCTCTCTCTCGTTGTCATACCTCAGATCTCCTTAGCATCATTTTGGTAGTCATCCAATCTCCATTAGCAAGAGTTTCTGGAAAATTGCATTTCTCCCTAAATTCTCTCTCTCTTTGCTGTAAATGTAATGCACTGTTCCAGGCCACCAGGTCTTCTAGATTAAATGGGTTTGCAACTCTAACAGCATATCCAGTATGATAGGCAAAGTGCCAAGATATAATTGGTGATACATAACAGAAATTACAAGCAATATTAATGGAGAATATATTTCAAGAAAAAAACTATTTTCATTGCAGAAGCATTTTTATGCCATTAGGTAAAGGGCAAAAAAGTTAATGCTACTAAATATGGTATAATTCCTCAGCAACTATTTTTATCTGATGAATGCTATATATTTATGCCATACTGCAAATTGCCTCGTAAATTATCTCATTTCAACAACACTAGAAAATTCAAAATATATGACGACTTTAAAATATCGACTAATAGCTGAGAATTTTGCATACTGCTTCATATATTGTGAAAGCACGATTTTAAATAAAACTTTTTATGCATTAAAATACACAGGCAGACTAATTTAGTAGGTAATAGTAACTGTAAATTCCCCTGAAGACAGGAAAATTATATCTCATCCCTGTTCCAAGCATTTCAATATCTAATAACATTTTCAGATCTTGGTAATAGTTCTTGTTCCTTTGCAATATCAACCGCTAAGTCAAAGGCTTAAAACCCTTAAAGTCTTAAAACTTAAAAACTTAAAAACAGTTAAGACACATAACAAAAGCTGTTTGAAGGCTAAATATAAGAATGAAGGAAATAAAATAAAGTTAAAGAAAAAAAACAGGTTTCACACACAAACACCCCCCCCTCCCCCCTAGTTAAATAAGATGAAAGGCAAAAGGCACATGATTTGAGATTTCACTTTTTCAAATCAGTCTAGAAAATTCCTGTTATAGCTCAGGCTGATGGTACACAATCCAATTGGCTTTTAGGAATCCTAATTTCTATGATTCTATGAAAAATACCCACTTCCAACTGAAGGATGCCAAAATGGAAGGTAACACTGAGCAATAGTAGATCATTGTGTTCTTGTTCTGAATGACAATTTGGTACATGCGTGAGACAAGCCTGAGGCCTAACCAGGACTTCCCACAGAGAGAGGAGGAACAGGCAGCATGGTATAAGCCTCACAACAACACTTTCAAGTGCTGTATTTCAAAAATAAATCTCAGACTGTGCATGGTAGACAGGACACAGGGACAGAAGGAATTAACCCTCCAAAGAACAATGTTAAGTTTTCACTTTTCAAAACCTTTCTGAAATCCGTTGTTTATAGAGCAACTGAAGAACAAGGATAAAGTATTGATAAACAAAAATATACCAGAGCACTGTTAAACTGCATAAGAGCTTGTGCTTAATTTGAAGAGTAAGAGCAATTTCCATAGTTTCCACAAGAATGAATAATGACAAATTATCTAGGGATTCAATTTTACTCAACATTTGCAAACATAGAGAAGATGATATTCTTGGACATTGGGGAAACTATTTGAAATGAGATGTCACATATTCTTTGAAGTCACACGACTGGGCTAATGTCACCAGCCTTAAAAGTTAACTGTCACACTATTTAATTGGAAATTCCAAGCTAATCTAAGTTTTCCTATCATGTTCCTGTCCATCAAACCAGTGTAATAGCTATTTTAAAGTTTTCCATGTGTGGGAGATCACCGATGCTGAAAAAATCACTTCACTGAAATATTTCTGTAATTATTCTCAAAACCAACTGAAACAACACAAAACAAAAAGTGCAACATACAATTATAAAGCAATGGTACTTCTCATCTTGACTAGGGATTAGAACTTTTATATGCTTGTGCAGGTTTTCAATATGCACCAACAGACCTCTCATCCATGCCCACAATTCCATCTCCAGCTGTCTGTACTGCACACGGATACGGACTCACACACATGCCAGACTAGCACTTGGAGGCACACCTCAACATTTTCCACTTGCTTTTGACACAATATTATGCTATCATAATAAAAAAGTTGCCAGAGATAAAAGACTGATTAATCAAATTCACAGTTATTATAAGGAAGAGGAATTGAAAGTCAAAAGATCTCTGAGTTTGAATTCAGGTGATAATGGACACATATACAATTGTCTTTCCAAAATCTGATACAACATGATTGCCTCCAACTTCCCTTAGAGCAATAAAGATATGCTATTTCTCTACCTGCACAAGAAAGCATTCTATAAACATCACTAAGGAAAATGGCCCAGATTATTTACTCCAGAAAGATGCTAGCCAGGTGAGACATCTCCTATCCACACTGTCTCAGCATATGGCCTTGAAAGGCTCTACAAGGAATTAGCCTGCTGAAAATCTGTTGCCTTACAGATTTTCAGACTTACTCTGATATTTGTTTTCTAAGCATTTCCTTAAATCTTCTATTCTGTTCCAAAATGTTTTCCTGAAGAAAACAATAAAAAAGTTTACTAAGATACTCCTTTTAATTTTACTCACCATGAAAAGTAAAAAAATACTAGGACTTAACTGATTCCAAAGCCAGCCTTTCTTTTTTGACTTGTTCCAGAAGAAAAAACAAAAAAAAGAAAACAACTTATATTTTAGTAAAAGTGATTCAAATATGACATGGAATGTAGATTTTCAAAATTCTAAATTTTAGTGACTCTTCTTTTACATAAAAATCTATAGCACCGAAGAACCTTAGAACCTAAAATCAGCAACCAGAATAAACTTAGATGAAAAAGTGAAAAGTCAAAAGTACAAAAGAAATTAAAATAATTTTTTATAAATAGCAAAAAACCTTAAAAAGCTCATGATTACGCTGTTCTTATATTTTTGGCTTTTTTTGCATTGCATAAGTATAGTCACAGTCACTTTCTTAACAGCTTCTTAAGGTTTCAGTATTACACAGAAACGCTAGCAGAAAGGATTGACTGAATACTCCTTTATCAGTTTAAGAAGAAAACCTTCCAAAACACCTCCACCAGTGTTTTGAAATAAGATTGTTGGTTTTGTATTGTAGAATCTCAGAAACACAGAATGGTTTGGGTTGGAAGGGACCTTAAAGATCATCTGTTTCCAACCCCTCAGCTGTGGGCAGGGACACCTCCCACCAGACCATGCCAACCTGGCCTTGATCACTTCCAGAGATGGGGCATCCACAGCTGCTCTGGGCAACCTGTTCCAGTGCCTCACTACCCCCACAGAAAAAAATATCCTCCTAACATCCAATCTAAGCTCACTGTCTTCCACTGGCTCTTAGAATCACAGATATTCCTGTAGGTAAAAGAATAAACTCTCTTTCTGCAATTTGGCCTGGCCAGCACGTAGATGTCCTGAGTTTTGAGTTAGTATGAAATTCATCTCTTGCTATCTCATCTGTAGATATATGACCTCATGAATAACTTCATGAATATTTACCCCTTAGATTATGATTTTACCTATTTTAAGTATTTACCCAGTTCTCTCAGAATCAGCCAAAGTTATATCAGAAACTTGTCCAACAGGCAGCTGGATTAGATTGTCCTTGTGGGTCCCTTCAAACTGAACCATTCAACTATTTTAGAATAATAGTAGCATTTATAGCCATTGCTGCTGATCACTGAGCATACAGAACTGGTGCTGTTCATAAGATAATCAAGCCCCAATTTTGCAT
Organism: Erpornis zantholeuca; assembly: GCA_013400515.1. Classification (NCBI taxonomy): domain Eukaryota; kingdom Metazoa; phylum Chordata; class Aves; order Passeriformes; family Timaliidae; genus Erpornis; species Erpornis zantholeuca. The sequence continues at coordinate 61,427 of VZTN01022788.1, read as the reverse complement.
GCCCCAAAACTTAGACAGTGAAGCATATACATATGCTATTGTTAAATAGGATGAAAGATCTTTGGAAGTTTAGCTGTGGTATTTATATTTGGGTCTCAGAATAATATTAAGAATTTATATAATCCAAATCCTACTTCAGGGTCTTTCCATTAGTTAAAGTCACTGAAACCACTATTGTTCACATTCAGAGGCAAAAGAAAACGTATGTTGAAAATTAAATGTATATTTGTAGCAATGTTGGAAGTTGAAGTAGTTATTGTACTTTAACTAACTAGGTAAAGAAAATATATTTTTAGGGTAAAAAGCGGGTGTCCTGGTACAAAACTACAATTTGAAAACCATCTTTCCAGCTACTGTCAAACCCTGAAATTGTCCACTTTATACAGCTGGACCTTCATTTGAAAAATTGTTAGTTGTTCCCAGACCTTAACCCAATATTTGATTATTTAGCAACTTACCTACTAGGTTTTGGGACAATATGCTAGAATTTTGCTTTTCTCTTACCCATTTCTAAGCTGCCTGAATACTCATTCTAGTAACAATACTCACCAAGACCGAAGACAATGCATTATTCTACATCAAGCCCTGTGAAGAGAAATTAGTGATTTAAAGGTAACATTGTTGTTCTGAAAAGTACAACATTGTTCTTCACTGTCCTGTTAGACGTTTATTTGCTTTGCCAGACTTCAGAGACTGAATCATCCACTGGATGAAGTGGCTAGAGTTCCATAGTAAGGAGAGCTATAAAAATAATCTAAGCTATAATTTATATGTAAGGCATTAAAAATGTATATGTTGCTCTATATAATGCAAATATAACATTAATCTTAGCAAGCATTATGTTTTTATGTGTAAACCCCAAAGTGATCAATGGGATACAAATGGGAAAGTGAATTTTACTTTGGAAAAAGGAAAAAAAAAGGATTTGTCCTCATACTGATGCAAGAATAAAGCTCTCTGTTAAAAAAAAAAAATGTAATAATGATTCCTACTTTTATTATATTTAAAAAGACTTTATTTCTCCTTAATGTTTTACAACAGTGAAAAAGGACTTTCTTACTTTAAATAATCTCATTTAAGTAAATTAGAGGATTAACTGAAAACCTAGATAAGATATAGTTAGCTCAATTTGTTTAATAGAAATATTCTTTTAAAAAAATCTTTCTCTCATCTATTTAACAGTGATATATATAAGGAAGAGAAAAAGTAAGAATCACATTTACTTCACAGATGTGAAATTAATTATAGAGATAAGTGAGCTACCAAGGCTTATTCAAAATCTTTAAAGAAGTTAAGAGACTGAGCATCAGATCTGAACTCAGTGCTTTATCACAGCACATCGGTTTTGAGTGGCGCAGCATCATACCTACTATAAGATTAAAAATATACATACATACAGACATCTCTAAATACACAACCTTTTTTATTGGGAAGCAAACAAAAACCCAACCCACAAGCAAGGATTAGCAGAAAGAATAATTTTTCTGTGTAAACCATGAACACATAATCTCTCTTCTCTTGAGAAATTTATGGTTTATCAACAAAATTTTGACCACAGTATCAAGCAAGGAAATTCTTAAAAATGAACTACTATTCAAAAAATCCTACTTGCTTATTCATAATACTGGATCTAAGCTCTCACTGAGCTTATGGGATGTGTTTTAGATGCAGGGATAGAAACCAAGGGATTAGACACAAAACTTACACTGGCGTGGGGGATACAGAAAGGAAGTACTATGCTGTGAAATGTATACCAATTCATAAAGGATGAAGCTCACAAAGAATGGCAAAGCTTCTTTGTCACTCAAATTTATGGGAGCTTGAAGCACATTTAACTCTTCATCACATTAGTCAGATGCAACTCCTCTGCTGATCCTCATCACTGGACACACATTCCCTTGGTTGTCCATGGCAGGCCTTTTGCTTTCAACATCCCTGTGCATTTGATCTCAGTTCCATAATGAATAAGACCATGCTAGAATAAGCAAACAAGGTCAGTGATTTTTATTTGAGCCTTTTATGTGTATACCTTGTCTAAGCCCACCAGCTGTATAGAGACACGCTATGCTTTCAGATGGATCAAGGCAGAGAGGATCAGTTGCGCTCCAGGATCCCTGTAGATTGGGATCAAATCCATAGGTCAAGGAAAAGAAACCTTGGCTGCTGAGAGGCATCTGAGGGGAGTATGCTGTTCCCGAGGGAGCTGTGCCTAGCAGGCTATAGCAAGCAAAGCCTGGTGAAGTATTACTGCTCAGCTACAGTTAAGTTCTTTTTTCAAGTGAAAACACAATAAAAACAAACCCCAAATCCAACCATAAAAATGTCTCACACAGCTAACATCAGACCTGCATTCAGAAATAGTTTCACCCTGCACTTCTTTACTGTTTCTATTAGCATGATCCCTTGCCATGGGATAGGCAGTGCAGGAACTCCTCCATAGGTTTCATTCTTCGACCAGAAGCTCTGCACCAATTTTCAATTACTGCAATTCAGTGTATGACAAGGAGAAAATGGTTAAGAAATCATAGTATGTCTGCTTATTAGCAGCTGCTCCAAATCATGAAGAAAAAGCTGTAAATTTGAACTTAAGTCTTCCATGTGGAAACATTCTGCCTTATCACCAAATCACTACTTTAGCTTCCCTTGTAATAATGAATTCACTTCTGAGACTTTGAGAATAAAGATACACATATCGGAAACACTGTTCTCTCCTTATTAAGCAAAAAGATCTTGTTTCAGCCTTAATTGTATTTCTCTCAAATAGAAGAAAGTAATAATTCAAACCAAACCTAATCCAAATATCCTTTAACCCTGACATTAAGAGTTCAAAATCCAGGCAAAATATTTTAGTGTTGCTTGGTGATCTACTACGACTGCAACCACAATCTGCCTCCACAAAGACACTGGGGAAGAAAAACCCAATTAATATACAACAGTTAAATCACACCTGAACAATACTAAAATAGACAAAAATAAAGATTAAGAAAAAACCCATTTGTTTATCCACTCCAGGCCTTTTTAAATAAAACTTGCTCTTATTATGAAAAGGAATGCCTTGTTACATAAACTCATGCAGTACTTCCATTCCTGTGGTGGTAGAGGTAATGCATTAGGAACTAGTAGAAAGGAATTTTCTTCCTGAAAGGGGCACAATAGGGTATAGTTTTACATTTTAAGAATGGGTACAGCTTTGTTCTCAGGGAGAATGAAGCTGAAGGGAAAACCAAAAGTATTCCCAAAAACCCCAAACAAACAAACAAACCCCCTCAAAAGCCAAACAAACCAAAATCAGTCCCCTCCCCATGCCCCCCCCAAAAAAAGTCATGCTCAGCTCTCAGCACATTGTGAGGTGCAAATCCCCAGGAGAACTATTACCACTGTGGTGCAAACTGTACAACAGTTCCTACCACTCACCTTTGATGTGAGAGTGTATCCATTATATCAATCCATTAAGGACTGCCCAGTCCAGGAGACTCTAAGTACTTCAGCAAATAGCTGCCATCATGCTTCCCATGGCTACACTCCTAGCAAAAGGGAAGCTGACTCACTTCAAGCTGAATTGGGAATTAAGCTGCAGTACTGTCCCCAGTGTGGCCTGCCAAAGTACACATTTTCTAGACAAGCACTAAGTGGGCAGACAGCTCTGGGGTCCAACATGGTTAGTGGAGAAAAGGAGTGAATACTACCTTGGCTCTGAAGAGGACAGAAGGATAGTCACACCAGATGAGGCTCCATATCCCTAATACTGACATCTGATTTCCCTGTGAAACTTAGAAAGCCACGAGTTTTGTGGTCAATGTTTGCCAGCAATTCCTGTGTGCACCCTGATCACAAATGAAGAATACAGGCTGGAAAAGCATACAATGAAGTTTTATGACTGTTTGAAGTGCCCTGTCTTCTCCCACTCTTCCCTGCTCCCACAAGCACAGCTGAAAGAGTTGTGGAGGACCATGGTCTTCTCATCAAAAAAGGTAAATTGTGGATTTATTCTAGTTAGATAGAACAAACTTACCTGACCATGAGTGGTTGCTTTTGTCAGGTCATAAATGAATGAATAGCTTATTTGAAGGAATATGTGCTTTAAAACCCCCACCAGCCTATCCAGTACTGTAAAAATGAATTAAGCTTCACTGAAGCTAGTGAACATCCCATTTACTTAGTGGAAGCTTGAGTTTCTACCACCTTCCTGGAACATTTTCAACCTGGAATGCCAAAGTGTAGAGAACCATTCCCATCACCACTGACTCAGCCAGGATGAGAGACAGTGTCAGTACACATCCTTTAACAGATGGCTTCTGACTGCTTAAAAAAAAATAAGCTAGTAGGCACTTCTATAGCTGTTTATCTTCTTTTCTCTCTCAGGCCTCATAGATATAAAAGCAGCAGAAGAAAGTGGCAAGATGTCATCACTGTTTGAACGTCAGGCAGAAAGAAAGCAGAAAATACAACTTTTTGGTATACTCATCAATTTGAATGAAAAGCTGCACATTATTTATGAGACGTGTGAGAAACAATCCATTGTACTGAAAAACGATAGTCAATCCTAGATATAAATTCTCTGCTGGTCGATAACCACTATACCCATTCCCTTAGACATGAGAATGACCTGACAGAGCCATAAATTCACACATTGTCCATTTTTCACAGAGAAGCTCCCCGCCCCAGACAGTCTGCAGTGCACCAGGCACGACATTGGTGTAAACATTTACTCATTTATTACTTTACGCTGACTGCTTCTCAGCTCCCTGACAATGGGCAGGCAAGTAACAATGGTGATACAACCTGGGCGAGGTTCAAGACCCAGGCACAGCCTGAATATAGGTTTCAGAAATGGCACAGCATTGATAGCCCTTCCTATCCCAGCAACACTCTGGAAATCACTAAATATGCATTTGCTTTTAACACAAAATATCACATAAATCCATAAAGTTTCAATATAAACAGGCATGAAACAAATTCTCTACCTACAAGTTTCTTTGATAGAACTAAACAGAAAACTCAGTCTGAACTTACTGAATATGTAAAAAATGCCTGACATTGACCCAAAGTCTTTCTTAAGAGCCCGACCGCTAATTAGTACATTTTCAGTGATTTGCCCCTTTTGGGGCCTGTGTTCTAATGGGTTTTAGAGCTCACAAATCAGTGCTAGGATTTGTTCTGTGCATTAACGTGCACAGAGTGCTAAGCTACTTATTTGTAATGATACTGTTCCTGTAGGAAAGCCTGCCTTGATTGTTAATGATACTTGAGGCTCTTAATCTTAAAACAAGGGGGGAGAGAAACGGCAGGGTGTGGCATAGTCTGCAACACTGTTTATCATTTCCTGAAAATAAAAACCTCACTTAATTCCATTGATAGCACTCAGAATATTATAATAGTCATTTAATTTCCTAAACAAATTGCGTTTTAAGAAGCTGGAGCAATCTCTTAAATTACACTATTTTCATTGTTTATCTTTGTTGTTGTTGTTTTTTAAAGCTAGGACCTATTTAAAAGTGATTTATTCAAAAGAATAATTTGAAGAAACTTGCTCTTACTTTCCGCTACTTTCACATCATTTTTTAAAAGCACAAGTAAAAAATGAAAGTGATATCTTATTCCTCTTCCAGATTAAACATTAAAGACTGCTGCCTAATAGTGTACACTGGTGACACATTAATTGGTTTATTGACTAAAGTTTTACAACTTTTCATTCAGCCGAAAGTGCCCTTGCTGTGAACTCACCCAAAGAATTACCAGGTTCAATAATCTAAATTATATTCATTAAGACAACAATAGATATATACATATAATAAAAAAGAACAACTATTACCTTCAAACAAAGTAGAGCTACCGATATCAGTAAGACTGATTTTACATACCAAAAAAATGCCTAGACAATCAAAACTTTGAATATCCAAAATAAAATTTTCCTTTGAACATCACAAGCTATAATAAAATAAACTGGAAGAATAAGTGTAATGCATATTCATATGGTAAAAATTGTTATGACATGCAGAGAAAAAAAAAGTATGACTGGTAAATTAAGATAAAATAATGCCATGCCAGATTTCCCTGTTGCTGTCAACCTTTTATAGATTTCATTCCTATCTTTCAAAATATTTTTAAAATACAAATTTCAGAAAAAAAATGTTCAGTATGACCTATCCAATTTGGAATTCAAATAGAAAGTCAATTTGACAAATTCTCTGTGAAACATAAATTTCAAGTTTGTCACAATTCTGTTACAATCTTGAGTCTGAATGGAAGTCGCAGAGAAGGATCTGGATCCCTTCTAAGTATCAAGAAATGTAACACAGATGTATGCACACACCTGTGAGACCTGAGCTCAGCTCTTCCATGGAATGCATTGCCTTTACCTTCTAGAGACAAAGTGACAGTTAATATACAAAGCATTAAGTGAAGAGAATTTGATGTTTGTGAGTAGAAAGATGTATTTATAGACATGTATACAAACATGCATATAAAAGGGAGAACTGCTGACTAAACAAAACCACTAAGTAGCAGAAAAGCCACT
>VZTN01022788.1:36561-49860 GCA_013400515.1 Erpornis zantholeuca | reverse complement strand
TTTAATAAAATAAGCTTTCAAGTGCATAACTTTGCTATGGGATATGGGACAAAAACAGGTTCAGTGGAAATGCTGCTATGTTTCCATTTTGGAGCTTTTCACTCTTCACTGAATTTCCCTCTGATGCTGTCTACTAAAAAAGCACCCTGAGGGACAACAACTCTGATCCTCCATGGCATGGCCTGAAAATTAAGGAATTCAGTCAGTAAGCAAAAACCTAACTAACTACTGCATTTTATTTGGAAACTCATGAAAAAAAAAAAAATTGTTGTGTTGATCCCAAGTTTAAAGCCAGGCACCAATAACCCACATCAAATTTATTATGTGGACATTTAAACACCTCCAGAGTCCTCCAAAAGTAGCACTAGCACGGAAGAAATAATTTAGATGGAGTTGGAAGAGTTAATTGGTCTGCCTAAAACCTGATATTTTTCTAAAAGCAAAGGTCTTCAAAGCATTCTCTGCAGAAATATGCAGTGATTGTCTTTAAGTCAACATTTTTCAAATGTTAAAATACTGTAGAGCTGAAATGGTATTTTTCATAAACCTAAAATAGAATGAATTGACATCTCACATGCCATACTTTATTAACAAGCCCAGGCTTTTAAATAGCATGTCCAACCATAAGAGGTATTTAAGGAGTAACATAAGATTCCATACCCGAAATGAATGAATATTAACACCAATTTCTAGAAGGTTACAATTATATCAGGCTGAAACCATTACAGAAAATAGAAAATGTACACTGGATAGGTTAAAGAAGAATTCTCAGTACATAGCAGCAAAGTCTCCTGCTCAGATCTTTGCACTCTGTCCAACTCAAAGAACTGTTGGCAGAGTGCAAGGAACAGGATTTTTCACTCCCAAATTAATAGAAATAACTAGCTCCAAGAAAAGGAGAGTTAAAGGTGATGACGTAATTGAAATATTGTTGATTTTATATATGAGTTACATACCTAGAGAATAGGAATGAACCGAGTGTACAATTTAAATGAAACTCACACCTTGCTGATTTCTTAAGAGTTACTTCATTGCACTTCTAACAGGTAAGGAAATAAAATTTATTGTATTTCTAGTCATTCCCTCTTCAAAATTTATTTTAGGCTACAAAAGGATATTTTACACATCAAGTGAAATTCTCCTCAATAGTAAGGACTAGTGCAATAAATACCTGCCTGACTTCTCTAGCATTAGGATGAATTTAAGTAAGGAGTAGTGCAATAAATACCTGCCTGACTTCTGTAGCATTAGGATGAATTTAAAGGGCCACTAATTCATTCAAACATTTGTACATCATCATTGTGTATCACTGCAGTGATACACTGTGTTATTGCTAACCTCATAAAGAAAAGTCAAAAAACACTAAATAAATTACTATACTCTTCAATTTGTCTGTATGGAGCCATCAGTAAGGTACTACTTTTAATAAATTTTCCCACTGTTTCTATGAGACAGAATAGTTGCTAAACATTCTGATTTTCCCCTATATACTTCCAACTTCATAAGTTTGTTGTTGCTATTCTTTCTGTGCACTTATTGTACATCAAGGACAAATCTCATTATCATATCTATTCTTAATGCCTATCTCCAGTCAAGCCACCCACCAATGCTCCTCCCACCCTTTAGAAAATAGCATTTCTTGGGATTTAGTGACTGATCTGTAGGCCCAAATGTACTGAATTTGAATCTCCTGCAATGTTTAAGGAATGACTTCACTGAAATTGCATTGGTATTCAGAGACTAAATATTAAGTCCATTTCAGCCACAGCAGTATCAAGACATTTGTTACTAGACTAAAGGAGAGTGCATGAGGAAAAGGAAGGGGTGAGCCACTTAAAATTTCAGTCTAAAATTTCCATTCCATAATCCCTCTTCCTATGTCTTTTCTTCTCTCCTACTTCAAAATCTTGTTGGTTACATCATCTTATTAAAAAAATAAAAAAAAAAAAAAAAAACATTTTATTTTTCTAACCACAGAACCCACATTTNNNCTTATTCTTCTAGCCACAGTAATCCCATTTACCTACTACATTTCCTATCACCTCTCTCCTCAGCCCCAGGCTTTTTATCTGAAGTCACTGCATACTTTGCTGGTAAACTATCGCTGCTCATCACCTGCCGTGAATCACAAAGTCACTGCCGAAACTAATGATGGACCTATAGCTGGCAGGAAGTAGTAACTGCTTTCTGCATCTCCTTGCCCCAAAAATAAGAGCCTACTCAACTATACCCTGCTAGTGAGCTGCCATGCAATAAGAGCAATTTGCATTCACTGGTCAGGGCCTATTCCTTCTCAGTGAGGACTGTTCACAGTTGGGAAAAATGCTCACTGCCAGCCACTGACTGGAAACCACTGTGTGCAGAAAAGGGTCACCAATGTCTCCTGTCACAAGATAAGTAGTCACAGATTTCCCAGAGAGGTGATAGATGATTCATCCCTGGAAACATTCAAGGTCAGCTTGGACAGGGCTCTGAGCAACTTGTTCTAGTTGAAGACGTCCCTTCTCATTGCAGGGGGTTGGACTAGATGACCTTTAAAGGTTCCTTCCAACCCAAACTACTGCATGATTCTACTACTGTGAATCCAAATATGAAAATGGCAAATATTGTAATAACAGCAGGTGACACAGATGGGCTGCAGCATGACAAATCCAGTTTGTAGCACCTGATCAGCCTACAGCAGTGAAATACCTGCTTTTGTCAGAAGAGACATCAACATTGATAGTAACTATTAACCAGGTACTGCCCAAACTGGAAACCGGCCACCACCGGCTAACGATAGGTAGTACCTGTCCTAAATACATTAAGTCCTCACTAATCAAGGCTAAATAATTAATTCTTGCAGCAATGGCAGCTTACTAGCTTTTCTCCTGTTTTCATCACCTTATGATACCCTTACGGCCAAGTTTTCCTCTTATATTTTGCTACAATATCCTCCCACCCTCTCTCTAGAGTTTAGTAGTACAACACAACATTCCAGGTTCATTTTCTTTCTACCTGCAATAACCAAAACAGCTTCTTTTCCCAAGCCCTTCTTTGTGAAGGGGAAGCCCCTTTTCCCAAGCCCTTTTCCCTTTATGAAGGGGAAGCCCCTCTAGCCTTCATATGGGTACACAGCCCATGCTCTCCATGGAAGTTGTTCAGCAACAAACTGGAGCAGCCATAGCTAACTGCTGCCCAGGCAACGTTTACTTGCTACATCACTGTCTGCAAGCTTGAGGGGTGGTAGTCTTGGGTTATGTCAAGAACAAGGAAGGCTAAGGAAAGCTTGATGTGTCACATGGAGTATTGGTTGCCTGGCATTGGTTTAGATTTGTAGTTTTACCTAAGGCTCTTTCCTTTAGAATCTAGATTACAATAGATGTGATTGTTGCGTGGAGTTGTCCCTCACCTCCACTTGTTTTTCAGGTTATATCAAAAAATCTTTGACAATGTCCTGTCTAAGCAGAATTACTTAAAAAAAGAACTGGTAAGAAAAGGTCTTAAGTCAGATCCTAAAGCTGTGGAAAAATGAATTCCCCAATTTCCTACTGTTGTGAATCTCTCATATTATGTTCTTATCCAGCATTTTTAATCCACATATTTTACTGAGGTCATCAACTTGGTTTGTATTTTACAAATGCACAAAATGGGTAATGAAGTGAATGGATGTTCAGTAAGTTTCAGAGCCAGGAATGAATAACAGTGCTTTCAATCCCTTTCCAGTGTACTGTGTGTGCAATAATAAAGAGCTGTGTAAACGGCTGGGAAATGAGAGAATCATCCCAGTTCAAGTGATTATACAGAAAATTTTGAAGAAAAGTGGAAAATCAGCCTCTCGGTGAGACATAAAGAAAGAAGATAAACCAAATGTATCCTCCTCCTTTATTAAATTTCTTAATGAGGTTATCTCTGACTACCATGAACGCTAACAAGACCAAGAATCATCTATTTTAAATGCCAAGCAAACCCGTGCTAAGCAATAGACTCTTTTGTAGGGCTGATGCTCTTGAATCTTCAGAGTAACTGGCAAGGCTTCCCTATCTGGACTTTGTTTTTGGTTTTACTTTGTATTTTGAGTATGTGATAAAGCCCAATGTAAGGTGTTGCCTTTACAAGCAGAGGTATATGTTTGTTTTTTTTTTTGAAAGGGTAAACAGCATTGCAATAACATATGTGGAAAGATCAAAATACAATTTCTTTTTATTATTCCTATTATTGCATTCCCCAACACAATTGTACCCTTGTCAGATATGTTTGCAACATTCTCTTGATTTAATGTACCATTAAACCATTTATATGCATTCCACGTCCTTGGATTAGAGATTTAAATAATATGACAAGTGAAACAGTAAGAGATTCACCAAATCACCAGATAGGTATAGTTATATAGTAAAAAAAAAATAAAAATCCACAAACACACAAACAAAAAACCAGTCCAGCAGCCACAGCCTAGGCCAGATTCAATTTGCTTGATTGATCTTGAGATCTTTGAGAGCAAATTCATTATTCTCCTATTAACTATTATCATTGTTGGAATTTATAAGGGACCTGCAAACCTATTAAACTGGTCTTAAATGTTGCAATCCATTTATTGAACAGACTAGCAATGAAAAATTAATTATTAAATAACCACCACAGAAAAACATCAGTGGCCTTGTCACCTCAGAGGTAGATTGATAGCACGTTACCTTCTGGAAAGGTGGGGCCCTGCAACACTCAAATATAAACCTTGGAAGGATAATGCTGAGTATGTCACTGCATAAGTCACACTTTTAATTTAATGTTTTATTAAATGCTAGATAGAATAAATTTATCCGGGCCTCACAGACTCTGTCTTAATAAATGAATTGGCACTCTTTCAGATGTAAAAAATGATCAGAGCTTCTCAAGGACATCAGAAACCCTGAAGCATAAGACACCAGTAAATACAAAAAGCAAAGGCAGCATGGACAGTGATATATTTGCAAGCACTGCGGGTGAGCCAACACTTTCAAACTGCTGAGGCTAACAAAACAAGGGCAGTGAACTCCCAAAATGGTAAAAGCACCTGCAGTAAGAAGCTGTGCTTGAGTGCTGTTGCACAAACATGTCCACTACAGAAAAAAAGTGGAAAGGGTGTGGGTTTATTACCCTCCTGCTACTATATTTCAAGATATGTTTGTAAGTTTAAAATTTCATGAGCAGTATTAATAATTTATTTTTCTCTTGTCCTTTAATTTTCTAAGACTAGACTTTGAAAACAACAGGCATGGAGAAGATATATTCTCTCCCACCTGTACAGTTATCTACAGAATGTTCACTTGTGTTTCCCTGTAGAACTGCTGTCATTAGTAATATTTAATCTGGCTAGGAAAAATGGTTACAAGTTCTTAAGTCAAAACCAATATGCCCCTGTCCTGGCACATCTCTCCAGAGACAAGATTTCTGCAAGTGGCTCCATTTCAAAAACATTTGGCTTGCATAAGGCAGGACAGCTCAACACTAACACTTGGGCACTGAAAGGCTTTCACGGCATGGTTGAGCTGCACTATGCATTTCCACAGACATTAAACTACATGATTGTAAATGGCTGTTAAAATGTCCAGAAAACTGCCTTTTCTCACATTGTCAAGCAAAAAAACAACAAAGCAAAAAAAAAGCGACCCCAACAAAATGCATGGTGTGTTTTTTTTTTCCCCAGAATTCTAAAATGCTGGTGTTCAATAATTGTCCATCTCACACTGCTGCATGTTACAATGTCAGCCTGCACATGAACAACATAAGCAACGTGCAAAACCACAGAAAGCAGCGAGTTGTGCTAAAATTGTCTTCTTCACTCTCTGCTCTGTGAATTCATGCAGCTGGCATCCTCTTGCTGAATACACAAGAGCATTTGAATAAGAAGGTAAAAAGGAAGAGGAAGAGAAACTTCCTTGGAGTCTGGCATTTTTCCAGAAAGCCAGGAAGAAAATTCTCAGCATGTAAACACTATAAAGGAAAGTGAATGACAAAACAAAACACACAATTGTGCTGATAAGTTCTGAATAATGAAACAAAACACACAATTATGCTGATAAGTTCTAAATATATGATATTCTTGGTCTAACTACATGACACTTGCACCCCTCTTATGAGTCCTACAACTGATGAGAGGAAATCAGAAGGACTTTATTCATCAAAAAGTGAAATGTGACTTTGCATAGACATATGGTTGCATGGAAATACAAGCAATGACATGAACTTGCTACCACTAAAAAATTATAAAAAACCAAAGCTGAGCTACGCTATATCTAATCCCATCTTTAACTGACCCAAGGAAATGTATCACAGCCTCAGACAAGCAGTCACAGTTTATAACAGAAACTACACATTTATATGATTTTTTTTTTTTAATTCAAAATGTGAAGGAAAAAATATGAAACAAAAATGTCCTTATTTCTCTTTCATTCCATGTGGATAATAACTTAGACATTAGTGATCTTTCCTGAAGTGTATATCACTGGATCCAAGAACAGACAGTGGTTTTGAAACTATCATGTTATGTATTTATATGAAGAATGCATTGTGTTCAAGAAATAAATGGGATAAGTAATATCCCGAATTTAATTTTGTATACTTTTGGCTGGGATAGAGTTAATTACCTTCTTAGTAGACTGTATGGTGCTATGTTCTGGATTTCTGACCAAAATGCTGTTGATGATACCCACCTGTGTTACATATTTCTCAGCAGTGCTTCCACAGCCCCAAGACACCTGCTTCTCATGCCACCCCACCCCAGCAGCTGGGGGCACACAAGAAGCTGGGAGGGGACACAGCTGGGACAGCTGACCCCAAACAGACCAAAGGGATCTTCCATACAACATGTCATGCTCAGCACATAAAGCTGGGGGTAGAAGAAGGAAAGGGGGGCATTCAGAGTGATGACATTTGTCTCCCCAAGTCCCCTGTTATGCAGGATGGAGCACTGCTTGCCTGGAGATGGCTGAACACCTGCCCACCCACAGGACTTGGTGAATGAATTCCTCATTTTTCTTTGCTTGTGTGAGTGGCTTTTGCTTTCCTATGAAACTGAATTTATCCCAAACTACGAGTTTTCTCACTTTAACCCTTCTGATTTACTTCCCCCATACCACGGTGGGGGAGTGATCAAGACTCTGTGCGGCTGAGCTGCCTGCTGGGGTTAAACCACAACTGGTTTTTAATTATTCCAGTAACAGGTAAACCACTTTTTTTTTTTTTTTTCTTTTTCATTATGGTACAACAACGACTTTTGTTTAATACGTGGTTTTCTTCTTTGTTTCCAAACCACCTTTGGTGGTGGGAAGGAAAAGAGACTTGGATTTAAAGGGAATTTAGACATTTAGAGAAAGATCAAACAGACTTATAATAACTGGCATTGCATGCTAAATTACATCCACAGTATAATACATACATGACCATTATGTCTTCAACAGATGGCCCAGGTCAAATCTAAAATAGGATACAATTTAGGATACAAATCTAAAATAGGAAGTCCACATACGATCAGGAAATATTGCTCTAGTCCAATATAGGGTACTTTTGTGAAAAGAGCCACTAGGAATAGAATTATATCAGACCATCTGTACTATTAGTTCTTACAAATGGGAAACCTTGAATCTACAACTGATGACTCATGTGTCAGCTTCACCAAAACTAAGCATATGAACTTTCAAAACTCTATCAACAGAGTCAATTTACAGTGAGTCAGCAAACTGAAAGTCCGTCAAGGAGAACAGCAAGTGAGATAACAGCTCTACTGATTTTAACAGAAGAATTTGCTTCCCATTTCTTCCCAAACAATAATACTTATTTTTTTATTGTGCACTTAACATTCCCAATAATGACAATTTCTTATGGAAAATTTCTCAGAGATACCTAGATCTCAGTAGATGATTACACGTCAAATGTTTTTATCCTACACAACACAAAGCAATAGATGGATAAGTAGATAAGTAAGGACAAAGCATTAGTATGTGTGTGCATTTATATGTCCATGCATCATAAGAAAGTTTTATGAAATACCAAAAAATCTTCTAAATAGATGTTAAATGCTAATTAAAAAAAAAAAAAATACATATATTGAAAGTCTGGAACATGTAGGATATTTTCCTTCAGTAACCTTTGGTTTTGAGGATGAAAAATTGAGATTTGTCATCCACTTGTACAGTGACTAATGAGCTAATAAATTTACAGATGGATGAATGCAGAATTCCTGATTTCCCTTTAAAAAGGTGGCTACAGGCTAAATGAATTATTTTAATAAAATACTGAATATAATAAAACACAATAAACCCCATAATACTGTGAAAGGACTATGTTTTCAAGAGCTCTACCCAACCCTTACGAACTTAAATGAGACTGTTGGCTGTGGTACCATTACTGATGAGTATAAATACTTTCTCTTTTACTAAAGGCAACCTTTTTAAAAAATAAATTAATTCCCAAAAGTTGTGTATATTATAAATCCTTTCACGCATGGAAATTGTAAGGGTTTATAGACTGTTGTCCATGTAGTACCTGTTTCATGTAGTAAGAAAGAATTATTATCCTTCATGACTTTAAGCAGGTAATTTCACTCTTTCTTCTCCCCTTTGCCTTCCAATTCTTCACCTATGAATCCTATTTTTCTTGTAAGCTCTTTGAAGAAGGAATTATTTATATCTGTCCTTTAATCCTCCAGTATTGACTGGGGACTGCAATTGTAATACAGATACAACAAATGGTTGTACAGATAGTCACAGCTGAAAGTGTCATACCTACACTATTGTTACAGTTACCTATGAAGATTCTTCTTGGTTTAGAGCATGCACTACAACAAGCAAACTGATCTTCCTTTTGTCAGAAAATTCCTAATAATTTCTAATAGTTTCTGAAGTTCACTATAGACTTACTTCATTTATTGTCCTTATCACTCCATTTCTCCCTTTCTCTCTTCACTTGTCTGCTTTCTGTCCCTCTACAACATATTGCTACTGTGGGAGGGTATTCACACTAACTTAACTAATTTAGGGCTCTGAATCACTCTCTTTGAGTGCCTACATCTCATAGAATACGACTATATATGGAATAGACATTTTTAAACTCAGGTGTTCTAATATGTACTTTTTTCAAATACCCAAAGTAGCTTGGCCTAGGTGGTGTTAATATTCCACTGTATAAAGCAGTGACTGTCAACAGCAAGCAAATTTATTAAGTGACCAGGTTACAGTAGTTTTGCACTAGCGTGGAACCTCACTTTCCTTTTTCCTCACGTAGGTTTAATGCAGTTTAAAGCACACTATCTGTATCAAAGTATAAAAGAAAAATTAAAAAAGAAAAAAAAACAAATATGCAAATAGGATCTACTCATGGAATCTGCTAAAGTATCCACCAGAATTTAAAAAGCAAATTCCTGTTCAATAAATGGCTGCATTCAGCCAAGGAGGCTGCAGCTGTGAGTAAGACAGTACATCAGTCCCATGCCTAACCACATCTTGACCTTTCTTCTGAGACTGTCAACAAAGGTGCCAATTAGAGCAATGATTTAGAGCAACACATTTTGCGTTCTGCTAAACACAACTGTTACCAAGGGGACAAAGATCATACATTTTGCTTAACACTGGATGCCCGATTGGCTCAATACAGATCTTTCACTGACAACTGCTTTGGTAAGCCTCAAGATGAGAAGCAGGTAATTGCACCACCCACATACTTTTCTTTTGATCTCTTGGGACACAGAAAAGCTTATACTGTAAGTATCT
This sequence comes from Erpornis zantholeuca, assembly GCA_013400515.1. Taxonomy (NCBI): domain Eukaryota; kingdom Metazoa; phylum Chordata; class Aves; order Passeriformes; family Timaliidae; genus Erpornis; species Erpornis zantholeuca. Next base: position 40,138 of record VZTN01022788.1, on the reverse strand, counting down.
GAATGATTTCCTGGTACATTGTTGATTTTGTTCAGCTTATCATCTCTCACACACAAATTCAGTCATCTAAGAAATTACTAAATTCTTTTTGTGTCAGGGCAATGTTAAAACTATTTGTTTCCATATATCACAACTAATTATGGTCATAAATTATGCACCCTAATACAACATAATGAGAGCTGCAAGCCAGGTATTCAAACTTAGCTTCTGAAAGCCTCCCCTTCAACCAAGCCATAATAAGAGGCTTAATCAACATATGAATCAACTATCAAATTATTTCCTTAAAGAATGGTAAATGAGATAAGGTGATGAGAGACAGAAAAAGAAGAAATTTTTTTTCTGTCTCAGTTTCAAAATGAATGCATTTAATTTTGATAAAGGTTAGAGAGGCAAGATGGAAACAATGTATAGTTGAATACGAACTGTCCATAGCATAAAAAGACTTGAATTATGTACCAAGAGTGGGGAAAAGACTATGATATAGTCTTAAATTAAAAGATTAAACTTTAAGTTCCATTAACACGATACATGTTGGTGAATTCACAAGCAATTTAATAAAAAGACCACGAGTCTCTTTTGAGTGTACAAGAAAACCTTTAGCTGATACAGACATACAAATAATTACTTTGGAAGAAGTCAGGCATTTTTATCTGTTCTTCATTTCATTAAAAAAAAGCCACATATATCTAACAATTACTATCAATTAATATGTATCTAAAGTTCAATCAAAATAAGTGGAACTAGTTTTACTCAACACAACATGGTTTGTCCATCCTGATGAGATCTGCTTCCACCACAGCAATTGCTAGGAACTGATCGTCCAAGGAGAAGCACAGGATATGGAATGACAGAAGATGTGTCCGAGTAGGTTTTCAGTACAAGAAGCATTTCAAACAGAATCTGTAGTAGGTTTTCAGTAGAAGTATTTCAAGCTGAATCTGTATTAAGGCACATCAACTGACACTCATGATAGGCCTACTTACTTGGATTTACCAAATCCTGGGAGGTGGGAAGAACTTACATAACGTACTCTAATTTAAATCTCACATTTCTCAGTTAATGTTATGGAAAAACTTGAAACATTGGGCTAAAATTTACAAGGCAGTTCAGAGATGTTTGCATGCAAACTAGCTACTGGTACATTAAAATTCTTTTACAGTTAGCCACAGGATTAACAAGTTTCTTTACCAGCTGTCTCCTTTTTAAAATAAGTACTATGTCTTTTTGGGGGGTTTTTGGGGTTTTTTTGGTCTTACGGTGAGAAAAAAATGTATTGTACAATAGCAAGCTATGATGCAACTATGATTAACACTTCTGACTGTATTTTAAATTTATAATTGCTTTCCTAAAGCTAGGCTGGGACAAAGATTTAAAATCCAGTATCTTGAAAATACACATAGCTTTGGAGTTATAAAAATAAGATAATTGAGGTGATATATTTTAAATTTTAAAGAGAAAGACAGTATAAACTTTATTGCTTTTCTCTTTGGGGATTTTCTTCTCCCCCTGTCTCTTGCAGCCCTAACTTACTATTCCATGAACAGCACTGTATTATACCTGCTTAGTGGAAGATGAATTGGAACTTAAAAGTTAAAGGACAATCTGATTTCACTGTTCAAAATCAATGAAATCTGAAATTGAACAAAAACCACATGAAAACAAAAAGTTAGTGGTAGCTATAACAGCTACCACTGCTTTTAAATGGCAAGGCAGTTAATGTCTATTAAGTTGCCCACTGAATACTTGCCTTTAAAATTAAAATATTATTCATTGAGTAGAACTGTTTTTACAAAACTACAGACATAAATACAACATAAAAATCTTCAGTCTAGAGAATTTCTTGAATTTTATTTATGTTCTTTTAAAATATGGTTTTACAATAATGGTCAGAAAGAGCTTGGGAATATACCACAAAAGTTTGCAATACTGAATTTAATTTTGATAGGGAAAGTTTCAATATTTCCATACCAATTGAGAAAATTCAAAGGAAGCACTCTGAGAGTTATGTTTTCAAAAGGTATTCCAATCTGTGAATGGACAGCATTCACAGACCTGTTGATGCTCACATGTTGTTAATGATACGCTAATATACTTTAAATAATACTTAATATGGAAGAAAATTATATGGACATCTTGTGCGTAGGCAAGATCCGAGTATCTTGTGATACTTTGTTAGCACGAAGACAAGAAGTTTCATTATTAAGATTCAGCTAGAAGAGTATTTTCTTGTCTAACAGACAAATGACATGATACCTTGTACGTTACCTGTCAAATACTTGATTAGATAGATTCTCCATTTCTCAAAGTGGTGTTGGTATGGAAAAAAAAAATATTTGAAGTGAATGTAATAATTAATGTATCTGTCCATCTAGCTTTAGTCTTTTCAGCTGTTTTCTTCTGGGAACCATATACAATTCTGCTCTGAGAGCTTTGACCGCATGGTTTAAGGATCATGGTTTGTCTTACATAGAGAAGTATAATTAAAAGTGTCAGGAAAAAGTCAATGTCTTTGAAAAATGGAGTGCCATCATAAAAAGCAGTCAAATCCCAAGTGATTTGAGAGTGTTCATAAAAAAACAGCTTTTCAACAGCATCTTTGTCATATTTGGATGAAATTTGAGTTCCACTTCAATAAAAACAGAATTACTGTTGTTTTTTACTGATATGATTTTTAAGTTTTGTAAGAACTAAATAGAAAAATTGCATATATTTATGTCTCTGTGATTGTATATATGTGGAAAATCCCCAGTAAGGGCAGGAAAAAACTGTCCCTTGATTGAGTTCTTGCTCAGGTATAGGAAGCTGAGTATCTTACACATATACTTCTATGGCTGTAAAATTCAGATTAAAAAAAAACAAAAAAGGAAAAAAAATGTTACCTTTTATGCCTCATAATTCTATTAGTTTGCTTAGCCTAAAGAAAAAATATCATAATTATATTATGGCTTATATGAAATTGAAATGCAGAGATACCAAAAACACAACCAAATCCTGCTCCTAGTGGTTATGTAAACTCCCGTGATCCAAAATTTATAGTTTTCTTGTCTCAGATTTCAGAATGAAACAGGACTTTCCAAATAAACAAGTATTTTAGCCAACATCATCCTTTACAGCATATTCCCACTATAATATTTCACTTACTGTCTTGTACATTAAAGAATATAACCATTGATACCACACCCCAGAAAAAAGTCATTACATGGGACTAACAGCATAGAAGGATGGAAAGTATTAAAATATTTTATAGGTTTCTTATGGGTGTCTCTTATGGGTTTTTATTTCCCACTAAACTGGGGAACATTGGTGGATGCATAGCCTTTTAAGGAAAGTAGAGAACCAAGAAGATTGTCTGAAAATATGAAAATCTGAATATATTCAAATCAATTCTTATATAGGTTCTAGAGAAAAAGGAAAGAAAAAAAAATCCTGCAAAGAAGGAAGCACAGATATCCCTGGAATATTATAGGGATACAGATTTACTTCAGACAGCATTTTAATATTTATTTATTGATATATTTTATCATGGTGGGTTTACATGAAAAATAGTGGGCTACAGGCTTTGTTTAGTGAGTAACAG
>VZTN01022788.1:3653-33806 GCA_013400515.1 Erpornis zantholeuca | reverse complement strand
AAAAAAAAAAAAAAAGATGAATAAGGAGGGATATGATGAAAGTATAAAAATGGTAAGTGGCAAAGAGAAAATAGATCAGGAGCTTCTGTAGGCCTTTGTCTCATAATTCAAGAACAAAAGGACACTAAGTGAAAGTGAAAAGCAGCAGCTCCAAATCAGATAAAAGAACGTACTTTTTAATGCAGCACATAATTAGATTATGGAACTCAATGCCACAGGATGTCACTGATGTCAAGACCTTACCAAGATTCAAAGAAGAACTTGGCACTTACAACTCTTGATATTCTTGGGAATCTTATGCTGACTAACTGTTAAAAGGTTTTGAAAGAGAGGTTATATGCCATATTTCATTATTTAAAAGACTATAATTTTTGAAAAGGATTTGGATAAAACTTCCCTCTAAGTGGATTTTCCCATCTCTGGCTGTTTGATTATTTTGTTCTTTTCTTTGCTTGTTATGTTGGCCTTTTCTCTTGAGACATCTGGGCAGTCTTGGAGGGAGGCTGTGTAATAATGAATCACTATTCTGTTCTAATTACTATTATCCCAGTACTACCCCAGTATCTTAATATCTCCTATGAAACCTTAGTATTAGGACTTTGGGCTTCTCTTTGGCAGAATAATTGTCTTTTGCTCTATTGTATTCCACTCCATTCCAGTTAGCCAACTGGATTTGTCACCCATTGTCAATTAGTATAAACACTGCTATAAGCTATATAGCATTGTGAATGTGTTTGGAGAAACAGTGAAACTTCTAGATGCAGAACCAAATACATTTTTGCTGTGACAGCTATACAATTGATCATGTGGTTCCCAATTGTCTTCCAGCCCTATCTTAACCTCCAGCTATGCTATTGACATCTTGCTTCACATCCTGCAGCTGGAAAACATATGCAATGTCTCTAAAATAGAGGCACTTTACTTTCTAAACTTCTTATTCTCCACAGTTTACTAACCACATTTTTCTCCTTTCTGCCTGCCTCGCTGCTCAGAGAGATAAAGTATTCTTGTTCCCTTTTTTGTTCTTATACTATTTCTTTTCTAATTCATTAGCATTTTCTTTACCTATTTTTTTTTTCTATATGAAGGCTTTCAGTGCAGGTAAACAATGACAGGCACAAGCATAAAAGAAATTCCCCTCAGCTCAGATCTGCTAAGTGAAAATTGAATCAAAAACATGGTGTGAGAGGTACTTGGTAGAAGCAGGATCACAGATTTCGAGCAGCATCCTCAAACAGATCTTCCTCCCACTGTTATTAATTTAATTACATTCTCAAAGCATGAGGGGAGGGAGGGAGGGAGGTAGAAAACCTTTAAGTACCTGCCTATATATCCAGCAAAAACTCTGCTAAATTCTGTGGGGATTTGGGAGTAACTAAAAAGTAAGTGAAGATATTTGGGGCAGGGGCACATAGAGCAGCTGTGCTTGTAGGACTAGCTGGGGGGCTGTACATGCCTTGAAGGGAAGTTGAATTCAGCCAGCTTTACAAATTACAAACTGCAGTCTCTCTGGGGGCTGCAGGGAGACTGTGAAGATAACCAACCAAGGGACAGCACCTGAAAGAAGACAGGGAGCCCCAACTGAGCTAAATTTGACTAGCTACCACACAGAAACACGTGGTATGTTTTGCCTCCTTCTCTTTCCCAACAACTTCCACCACTGAAGGAATGCAATGTGGCAGGTTGCCAGATTATTACATCAAAGTTCTCCTTCCCACAAAAGCCTAGACCTTTGAAGGCCCCTTCCAACCTGAGCAGTTGTATGAACCTATGAATTGGCTCTGCATGAATCAGTACACTGCTTTGGTACTGTCTGTTTTCTTGAAGTTTCACATGCATGCCACTAACCAAACACAGTCCTATAATTGTTTTCTCTTTTTTCTATTTCGGGATAAAAATAGTAAAGTAGGAAAAAAAGGTTATGTTTTTACCTCTCACATATTGAGCTGGTACGTCACACACAATGCTACAAAGCACCGTGCAGATGACATATTAGTGTTGTCTTTGGGACATCCACATTGCACTCACCATATGGTTTAGACATGCCTAAGGGTTTGCAGTTAGCCTGCAAGACTGCTTTTAGGCTGAGTCCAATCCAAAGGACATTACTGAGGACACTCAGGCATAAATATGCTATTGTAGTACAGCATTCAATAGCAAAAGAGGAGGAGCTGGTTAGCAACAGTAAGGAATTTAATTTTAAAAGCCTAGAAGAAATGAATCCTATATTATGTGGGATAATAAAAAGTATGAATACTGCTAGACTCACAGGAATATGAGAGTTGTTTCCAATCTATGAGTATTTACAAACATGAAATCAAAATAATTAGTACGGTTATTGTTCTTCACCTTTTAAATTTTTAAGACTTAATTCTCATTGATTACAATTCCATCATCATGAAACAAGGAAATACCTTTAATTTGAAAGGCACCTACTAGGAAAATTGTGCATTGTATTTTTTCTTCTTAAGTACTACAGAAATGAAAAAAAAAAATACCACAATGCTGCACTAATACTGTATTTTCAGCCATATTTTGGCCATTTTATTTTACTAAAACTAGTTTTAACTTATCTTCCTTCTTGAAAATTCATATTGTGAAAAGAAGTAGCAGATCTAGAATCTGATCAGGAAATGCAGATTTACCTAAATGTTCACTATTTTGCAACAAAAAGTTTCCACCCAGACGTTTATGCTCCCTTTTCAAGTCTGCCAGCCTCCCTTTTGAAGTCCTCTGTTCTAAATCTTGTCACCAGTTAAAAAGCATGGCCTGAAGTCAAGAAAAATTTTCATATGAACAATTTACACAATTACTGAAAACTATTCAAACTAATATGCTTTCCCCTTCTTAGCAAAGAAAAATAAATGTCACCCAACTATTAAAACGTAAGATAAAATATTTCATTATGGTTATGTGAAATTAGGTTTCCCATTCATGTTACACAAATGCATGCTATCTTCCTGGTTTTCATATTGAAGCTAAACAAAATATTTAGCACTTTTTTTTTTCCTTTATCTCATATTAGGTGTGCATTCTTTTGTTGTGAATTGTGTCTGGTAGACAAATAGATTTCTCTAACCATTAAAACAATCTTCTTATCTTGGAAATTTAAGTCAATTAGATTAGATAGAAATGTGCATGCAATGAAACACAGATGTGATAGATTTCAGCATCTTAATTAAAGTAAGGGCACTTTGTTGTGTTTTGTGTCACTGTAGGGCACTTGGTTTGTTTTGTGCCACTGTATACTTGATAATGAGCTGTGGGAGAAGTACCAGTGAATACCATCCAATCTGCTTCCATTATGGCAAATACCATCTAAAAACAGAAAAGAGAATTTATGCCTATTTTAAAAGACAAAAATTAACATGCAAAATGTTGTGAGACCCCATTCAGCACTTCTAAAAAGTGGAATTTTTAAACCTGGAATTTCACTTCCCCATTACAAGTCAGGTTTCAGGACTAAAAGTGAAACTGAGACCCTCTTAAAACAAAGGCCTACTGAGTTTTATGCTCTCCAATCTACTACAACTTTACCTGTATAACACAGAAAATCATATTCAGTCCACTGCAGAACTTACTCACTTGCTTGTAGCTTTCTCTAGATGCTATTTGGGATTTGGCATACACAACACTTTATCCTCAATCCAAAAGTGATTTTTTTTTCCCTTCAGTGCAGAGATTGAGCTATGCTTAACAGTGCTGAATTGGTTTTCCTAAGGCTGAAAAGCTCCTTTTTTTCTCAGACATTTCAATCAGGAATGTTGTGATTGGAAGACACCCATGGCAAAGTACAGCTTTTTTTATTTTGTAGTTTTCATGAGGACATAAGCCACATTTCCATGGAAATAGTTAAGCAATCAGAAAAGCTTAAACATACTTTGTATTAAGTCTAAACACAGCTAATACCTAAGTATAGTCATAAATGTTACTTGCTCTTGACATAAGTATATGATATGGTTTATGCATCTATGCCTTTAAAAAAAGAAACCCCAAAATAAACAACAGGGTCCCAGCAATTTCGAAGGTAATAAAAAATTCTCTGCATCTATTGTTCTAGCATAAACTTAACTCTGGGTATTACTGCATAGAATCTAATCTGGTCCTATTTCCTTTGTTCACATTAAAATTTTCCAGTATTAAAATATAGGTAATACCAGATTTGTAATGTCTTCCACAAAACCACTCATGTATCAAAATCAGCCCCTATTCAGGATTCCAAAGTGAACAAGGGTCCAGATGTGCAACCATTATCCACATAATTAATCCCATGGTATTCACTAGTTACATATAAGTTATTACTTACTTAAGTAAGGTGTTTGCATGATGAGGTCCGAAATTGTTGATTTTGTTCTCAGCCAGTAGTTTACGCATGCATAGCATTTTACTTTCTTTTTTTTTTTTTTTTTAATCCTTTTAAATTTAATTTTTTTGTCCTTTTACATTCACCCAGGATGGTCAGTTTTGGAAGTTCTATGTTTTTAAGGAAAAGTTCTAAGTTTATAAGGGGCATTACAGCATGGTCATCTTATGCTATGCAGTGGAGAGTCGTTACACAAAATATCTTGGTTTTTTGTTTCTCCTGATATTAAAATTTCTAGCAAGAGGAATTATGAAAATGCAAAACAATCTAAGAGCCAGTAAGACTTTCATAAACCACTGCAGAGACAGACATTCTAGATCATTGTTTTCCTTAGTTCATGAAATTCATTGGATTTTCAGTTCATGGTAACCAGAGCTCTCTCTTAAACTATTCTTCGTCATCTCCCTTCTAATCTCCAAAACTGTCCGTGTTCAGACATAAGAACACTTTTTTTCCACCTCATTCATTTCTTCCAAAAGATCTCAAAGTACAAAACAGACAATTATTTAGCCAGAGATGGATGAAAATGGACATTATTGTTACATTTTTAGTAAGTTTGCAGAAGATACCAAGTTGGGTGGGACAGTTGCTTGGTGGAGGGTAGGAAGGCAGCAGAGGGATCTAAAAAGGCTGGATCAGTGGTCTGAGGTGAATTGAATGAGGTTAAATATGGCAAAGTGCCGGGTTCTGCTCTTGGGTCACAACAATCTCATTCAGCACTATTGTTTTGGGGATGAATGGCTGGAAAGCTGCTCAGCAGAAAAGGACCTGGGGGTGCTGTTTGACAGCCAGCTGAACATGATCCAGTGTGTGCCCAGGTGGGCAAGAAGGCAGATGCCATCCTGGCATCAGCAATAGTGTGGCCAGCAGCACCAGGCAGGGATTTCCCCCTGTACCCAGCCCTGGTTAGGCCACATCTCAAATCAGGTGTTAAGTTTTGGGCCCCTCACTACAAGGACACTGAGGTGCTGCAGAGAAAGGCAAAAAATCTGGTGAAGGGTCTGGAGTCCAAGTCTTACAGGAAGCAGCTGAGGGTACTAAGGTTGTTTAGCCAGGTAAAAAGGAGGTTCAGGGGTGACCTTGTCACTCTCTACAAATACCTGAAATGATGCTATAGCCAGGTGGGGGTTGTCCTTTTCTCCCAGGTAAAAAGTGATAGGATAAGAGGAAATGCCCCCAAATTGTGCTGGAGGAGGTTTAGATTGGATACCAGGAGAATTTCTCAGAGAAAGGATTGTCAAGCACTTAAAAAGGCTGCCCAGGGAAGTTGTTGAGTCACCATTCCTGGAGATATTTAAGATGTGCTGTTGTGGCACGTACAGACATGGCTTAGTGATGGACTTGGCAGTGCTGGGTTAATAGTTGAACTCAAAGATCTTAAAGGATTTTTCACACCTAAATGATTCTGATTCTGCAAAGTTCTGACATGGGATGAAGGAGAGTCCCAAACCTGTTACAGTCTGACTTTTTTCAACATCTGGAGGAGGAAGGAAGGTGTATTTGGGATATTCTATTCTCCACTCAAGCTCCAAAAGAACTGAGACTCAGAATCATGTAGCCACAAGTATTCCAAGTGAATTAATCTGTTGGAATTGTAGCTATTTGTGTAAAATTATATAATTCTCATTAGTTATTAAGTTCTGCAATTCCCAAGTGCTAACAGATGCCACAATTGCCACATAGTAAGTCAAAAGCCAAAGGATAAGCTCTCTGTGGTAAATGAGATGATGGCTGAAGAACTGAGAGCCGGCATTTTGCCAAACTGAAGATTTGTGTACATCAAATGGGGTTGAGAAATAATCTTAATCAGCAGTGGGCAATTTTTGACAGAGATAACAAAAAGATCTTATTGATCTTGTCAACTTTAACATTATCTCACACTGTCCTTAATTACTATGGCCAAATTAGAAGTAGTATCTCTGACTAAATTGTTCATGGCAACCAAATTTCTATACAATTAACTCCAAATAGCAAATAGCATACAGAACAACCTTTAGTCAGAACTTTGTACACTTCCAACATTTTTTTCTAAAATAGTGGTTAGGATTGTGACTCTTTGCCTTAACAGAAATCAGTAGCAGGTGTAAGTTGTCAAAAAGAAAACTAGCATTTAGTTGAGTTGTTGCTTTGCTGTGTGCTACTTCTCTACTAATATCTTGGGCAATTTGCAAATTTAGTTTTCATTCAAGTGAGGTATTTGAAGGGCTAGGTTGGTCCCAACATTCTGCAAACCATCTGTACCTCTTCCAAGCTACTTCTCCTATGTCCTAATGGGGAGAACTTTAGCTTTGCAATAGTTGTTGGCTTATTTAGACTATATTTACTGATACCCTGGAAAAGGTGTGGCTTTATAAAGGAATCAGTGAGGTACTTATAACAACTCCTTTTTCAACAGCTAAATACATTGTAACACTTTTACAAGAAAACTTTATGGTAGTTCATTATGTGGTTTTTTTGACATATTCACCAACTTCTAATTTGGAAAATTCTGTCTTCTTGTTGTACTGGGAATTTAAATTTAGCCTATTGGCAAAGAGAAATTAACAAGAGCAACTTCACAAGAGTCTAAAGTAGACAGAATAAGTCTGAGTGAAAGGACAGAAAGGCTAATGAAATGCATACCTCAGAGAAAGCAGCATGCAAGAAGGCAAACCAGCAGATATTCACTCTTTTGCATGATAAATATTTATACTTCTCTCCTCTAACCTGTAAGCAAGTTATGACTGATTAAGAAACCCACTGATACTCATAAACTTAAAAATTTATAATACAAAAACAATTATAAGGAGCGATTTTAAGCAATAGAATTACAATTCAGGCACTGTTTGGGAAGGCCATTATTTGTTATTTTTAAGAGCAGTTTAACTGTACCCAAATATCTATGACAATATACTAAACATCCTCCAAGTGACACCACATGCACTCAATGTGTCATTCTCATGGAAGGTGCTCTGCTGCCCTCAAAGAAATTAAGTCACATTTTACTTTGAGGAGACTTTCCTTCTACTTTACTCTCAACATAGAAGTAAGAGGTTCCTTCACACAGGGGCCATATCCTATGTGCTTGCAGAACAAAGGGCTCTATCAGAAATAGCAGCAAGAGCTCTCCCTCTGCCCCTTTCCTTATTTTACAGAAAGTTTGCACCGTGCAACCTTCCACAGGGTAGAGCAAAGGATTCACAAGAGTGAATCCTCTCAGCTTGAGCATGTAAAACTTATTATTACCATGACAGAAATCTCATTTTCCAAGCATACTCTGTCTCTTGCAGAATATACAGGGTTTAAATGCAGATGCAGTCAAAATCTCATTAATGACTCAGATCAAGAGCTGCCATTGATCATTAAAACATAAACGCAATGACTTCTAAATCTTAAAATGACACAGCAGCTATGCATTTTGGGAAATGAGAGGAACTGTGACTATAATGTAGCAATCCATTAATATTTTCTTCCTGCTGCATAGACATTGCTGAGATTTTTCTAGGTAATATGAAAAGAACAACATAGTGTCTATATGACATTTTCAAACTATCTGAAAAAAATAAAAGAGATAAATATTCTGTGTTTTTCTTGATGTCTATCATACTCTGCTTTCTTGATGTGTGTGTAGTTTGTTTTCACTCTGCAAAGAGTTGCTTTAAAAGAAACTTTAAAAGCCTTTCCCTTTATTTTTAAAACTCAAGATTTTGTAAATCTTATTCTAAACATTCTCTAAGGGAGCATATCTCACTGGAAGACAAAGTTTGAAATACAATGGCAATTTTTCATAAATGAACAGAAACCATCACTTGCTAGTAATGGATTAGAGTGTGAACTGGGCACAGGCTGCAGGTAATGGCCACTAGTAGGACTCACTGTCTTCATCACTTATCACAAATAATGCTATCTAGCAATTAAAGATATAGAGTTAAATAGAGATAAATAAAATGTATATAGAGATAAATAAAATAAAAACTAAAAATAATGTAACAGAAAAAAATCTGGTCGTCGTCATCTGAGATTCCCTAATATTCATAAAAAAGTAATTAATCTCTATTTCCAATTGATATTTAAATCCTAGTATTTAATGGGGATTGAGAATGATTCTAACAAGAAGAGTCCAGTGCCACAAACAAAAAAAAAGAGGAAAAAAAAAAAAGAAACACAACCACAGGAAAAAAAAAAGTCATGGTTAAAACTATTTTAGATCTAAATTTAACTCATAAACCCACAATTTGGAACAGGTGTTTATGAAATCTTTTCAATTTCATGCCACTGAAACAAAATAATAACCAATCAAATAATTGTCAAGTACCTGAAATGACTGTGTATTGCAAATGAGTTATTTGGGAAGTCAATGAGAATTACCAAGTCACAACCCAAAATGTCTGTGACAAAGAAAGTGCAGCTGTTTCGCACAGTTTTGCACAGCAGTAATACTAGCTGTCTAGGTGGGCAGAATTTCATGGAAAGCATTTCCAAATCAAAAAATTTGGAGTGTGTGGGGGGTTGATGCTGTCTGGATGGCAGGTGCCCACAAAAGCCACTCTATCATTCCCCTCTTCATCTGGACAGGTGAAAGAAAATATAATTAAAAGCTCATGGGTCAAGATAAGGACAGCATGAGATCATAATGTCACAGTCAGAACATATAGAGTTGGGGAAATTAACCAAATTCATTACCAATCAAATGAGAGTTGGATAATGAGAAGTAAACCCAAATCTTACTGACATCTTCCTCTCATACCTCCCTCCTTTCTGGACTTAACTTTACACCCTAATCTCTACCTCCTCCCCACTGCAGCACAGGGGACAAGGAATGGGGTTTCAGTGCTTCCCCCTCAGCTGGAGAACACCTCACACCTTCCCCTGATCCAGCATGGTATCCCTCCCCCAGGAGACAGTCCTCCATGAAACTCTCCTGTGGGAGTTCTTCCCACAGGATGCAATTCTTCAGCACTTGCTCCAGCATGGGTCATTTCCACAGGGTGAAGTCCTTCAGAACAAGCTGTCCATGTGGGCCCCCCATGGAGTCACAAGTCCTACCAGCAAACCTGCTCCAGCATGGGCTCCTATGGGATGGGATCCTATGGGCTGCAGGGGCACAGCTCTCTCACCGTGGTCTGCACCATGGACTGCAACACATTAACTTTTTACCCTTCTTAAATATGTTAGCACAGAGGTGTTACCACCATCACCGATGTGTTTGGCCTTGACCAGCAGTGTGTCCATCCTGGAGCCAGGCTCTATTGGACATAGGGAAAGCTTCTCACTGAAGCTGCCCCCACTATCAAAACCTTGCCACTTAAACCCAACACTGGGAGAAAACAACACCCCTCTCGCAGGTGTCAGCCATCCACCTTAGAAAGCTTACCAACTCACCTGCCAGATGTGTTGAAATGTCATTTTAAGGAATAATCTAGATGTAAAGTCCCTCCAGAACAAGTCCCTCTCTCTGCAATTGGCATCTCTCTCTTTAAAAATTACTGGGTTTTTTGGCTTTTTTTTCACACTTTACACTTTGGAAATGTAAATTCTATCATTTTGATATCTTAGTGTTTTGGTGTTACTCTGTCTTAAAGAAAGACAGGAGCAAATCAGTCCTCAAGAGTTGTCCTTCATAAACTCACTGCAATGTAATTGGCTATACCTGGCTTTAAATGAAAAGCAGGACACAAAGGGTAGGACCCTTGGGGAAAAAGAGAATCTTCGAAAAAAGCAAACAAATGCAAGCTCATGAACAGTACTTATTGAGCCACTACAAATTAGAAGTCCTTCCCTTTTTTACTGACCTCACACTGAATCACAGTTATTATTTCAATATACTTCCAGGAACAGGTAGTGTGGGTACACATGAGGGCTCTATACCGGGAGAATAAGGAGAAACTCACAACAAGCTGCAGATTTATGTGAAACAAATGTTTGTCACATGGCTGAAAAATCCTCTCGTCTCTTACTGCTAGACTTGTTCAGCTATTATTCAGTATTTATCCTTTCCCTCACAATCCAGAAAAACAGGAAGATCCTTGAACATCCTCTCAATTTCTTCTTGTAGCTCTTTACACACCTATCAACAAGCCACAGCCTCAGGAAGTTGTCTCTGTACACCAAGGAATATTGGCATGACTAGCATAGTAACTCTGTTTCAAGGCATTTGGCTTAACCATCTTCATTGCAAACAAATTGCTTAATGGCTTTGGGTAGCAAACACATACAGAGCTGTGCCAGCGGATCAAGAAAAAGCTGAGTAGGTATGGCTTGGGATCATACTTATTGGCATTACATATAAAACCTCTTCTGACCCATCATTTGCATCATCATCTAAGTATGATCTCTTTTGTTCAGCAACTCAATGCTTCTTACTTGTTTGTTCTAATACCTAAAAAAAATCAAAAGTCAGGACTCCGTTCTTCAATTCAAAAGCTTGAGAGTCAATAAAGATGTGTAGGAAGAGATTCCTTACCTTCATTAATAACATAGTTGAAAGGAGCAAAGCTCGCTAAAAGTAGAGGAAGACGGGGAAGAGTTCATCTATCAAGAACATAGATACAGTAAAATGACAAAATCTGGCAGCACACACACAGGCACCACAAGACCAAATCCCTTCAGGCTAAAGTGCTTTAAAGATTTGTGTAAAGTAACAAGAGATTTCACAGGAATTCAGGCAAACCTCTCTGTGTATGGCAAGTGCTGAATGAATATCCATGGAATTTATAACAAAATTATGCATTAAATATTACGTAAGAAAAGATCATGCCTTTGAAGCATGGCACAAGTACAACAGTCCATCTAGTTTTTCATATACTGCAGCAATTAATGCCATTGTGCATATTTTATCTTGAACATCTTGTCATTAGTGGAGAACTTACTGGCTGTTTCTGTTAGGAGAAACAAAGGAGTCATCAAAAATTTCCTTCACACATTCTTGTTTACTCACACTAAATGTCAGGACACCTAACTTTGTCAAAAAATTGGACAAAAAATACAGCTTTCACGGTCATAAATAAAACACTAACAGAAATAAAACTCCAACCGTAGAACACAGCAAAAATCTTGATTTTTTTTTTTTTTAATATAATGTTAGTGGATTTTTTGGCATCTTCTCAGCTGAACAGCCATGACTACTGCTCCTGCTTTTAGCCACCCACCTTCACAGCTGCAGCCAATAAATCGACTAGCCTCTGAATTTATATTTCAGAAATAGGTTTTATTTCTTCAGATGAGTTCTGCCACACAGCCAAACACTTTGTGGCACAGTTTCTACTGTTTCCAGCAGTGACTACATAAAAAAGTGTTTAATTGCTCCTTCTGTGCAGCCTGAAGGAAGTATGGTGAGCCAGCCCAGCCACCAATTTAACTAGGTCTGTGAGCAAACTTGGAGATCAAGGTTAAATAAATTAATTTAACCCTGTTTAACAGACTGGTCAGTCCCACTGTCAAGGTCTTCCCCTAACTACCCACCTTTTTTTTTTTTCTGACTGCCATCTGGGTTTGATCCACCACTGAAAACCAAGCTTGCTTTTTTCCCTACCCTCACTACTTTTTTTTTTTTTTTGCTTGTTTGTTTGGGGCTTTTTTGCCCTCAAAATGAAAAAGATCCAGTAAATCCACGTCATTACATATGGCCTTCAATACATAAATATATGGAAGCACAAAATTTTAGACTAATTTTCTGTAATATTTTGGATATTTTTGAGGACTAACCCATAATGTGAAGATATCATATTAGATGTAGGGCAAGAATACATGTCTTAAAAATTTTATCCTAGAATACTTTGTGATATATATTCCAAATTGAAAATATGCTTCTGACCACTGACTTTCAACTCTTGTCTATACTAGGAAGGAGACCTTCTTTGAGTGAGTCATCAAAAACTCAGCATAGTTTTCATCCCGACACCAAACACACCTCCAGTGTAAAGAAATTATCTATTGAAGAAGGCTACAGCAGCTCAGAATATTTTAAGTTCACATGGTAAAAATACCAAAAATTAAATAGAATCACATTTCCATTAAATGTGTAGTAACTGCCAATTTTTCAGTCTTGGAATTTGCCTAGACCGTTAACAATAATTAAACAAGTTGCACATGTTTACTCTGTTTTAATATTGGTTTAGGTGTCCAGAGGAAAATGGCAATGTTTAATATTTAAATATCAAACACTTTGATTAAACATTAGTGTGTTAAACTAATATTAGGGAAAAATGAAAAAGAGTTCATAGAACTGACCATAAGTCTTTTGGGTTGCAAGTGCTAAACACACACTTTGAAATTTGACATGGAGGCATTTTTTTCAAAAAGTAGCCTGACCCCAAGCTCACAAATGTGAATTGTAATTAAGAAGCGATGTTTCTAAGTCTGTACTTAGTGCTGGGCTGTGCAAAAAGATGCATGTTTACCATCAGAAAGAATCTGCAGGATTCTGACTAAAATCAAATATGAGCATAGCAGCTTGAAGAGTCAGGACAAAAGGCACTTACAGCATCAAATCACCCTATTTACCCTCTCTAACAAATTATTATTTTACGTTCTTTTTTATTCTCCTAGAAATAAACGGAATTCCCTAATAGAAATTATTAAACTCTCTCCCCCCACCCAAAAAAAAACCCAAAAAACCCAGAAACAAAAACAAAACCAAACCGAAAAAGCAGGAAAAGCACTCCCTAGAAACCAGCTGTTTCCAATCCTGAAATGCTACAGGGATTACAGACAGGGATAAACATCAGTTGCCAGGGTGCAAATGTAAAAGCCTACACATTTGTTCATTTTACATCATAGTTGCAAATTATCTAAGTGGAATTTCCACTGTATTAAGGAGACAGCATATTATTCTTCTAGATTTCAGTCAGGTTTAATAAAGAGAAACCCTTCTACTGAATGAACAGTACCCTTTGGCTACTTTTAAAATAATCCATTGAGAATACTGCAATATTCCATACATTTATTAAAAGCATTGTGTTTCCTTAAGGAAATACCCCAAAGATGCATTACTCACTTTTTTCGCATATATGGAATAAAAATGCAAATACTCCAAGTTTAGAGGTTGGGTGATTTTGGTGGGGTGCTTTGAGTTTTTTGGCTTTCATTACTGACAACAGTAAAAAGATTGTTTAAGACTAGCTGTGTGAGAATTTTGGATACCAAGTGTGACAGGCTCTGCAGGTGTACAGTGTTTTCCTTATTGATACAAATTGAATCTGAACACAGCAATTTATTCAGCAAATCAAACCAATCACTGCACTGCAGTTTTCTCTTTCAGCTCTCATTTCCCAACCAAGTACTCTTAACCACTTTGCTACTTTTGCTTTACAGCAAGGTTTCAACTGCTTTTAGATGCTGTTTTATGGTCAGAGTATAGGGGTTTAAAACATTTTAAAGACTGTTATGCTGCCATTAAGTGCTGCATTGTTCACACATATTCTGTACTACTTGCTTGTCTCCAAACACACTACCATTAAATGTATTTCTCCCCACCTTACCCTAGGAAAAACCTGCATTTTTATCCCATGAAAAGCATTCAAAGAGCTTGAAAGTAATTTTTTTTCTAATAAACTGCAAATATTTGCCGTAAGAACAAGATTATCTCAAATCCTTTTTATTATGAATCATACTTTAAAAAGGGTTTTTTAATGAAATTGTGTTGTACGTTATTTTGTTAAAAGATACTTAAGCTAGCCAGTCCTCTGAAATAACAAAAAGATTAAAGAATTAAAATTAACACCAGATTGCTCAAAAAATAAGTCAGGAAAGAGAAGAAACCAACTCAGGAAAAGAACAGTAAGGCAGACAGCTAAAGTGGGAAAAAACAGAACAACCTTACAGTGTTGAGCCAATATATAACCCTGGATTAATAGTTAGCCTTGGCAAGGCTCAAATGTGAAGATGCTCACATCGGGCAACCCAGACCTGCTGCTATCAGAGGTTGTTGCCATGGTGACCAGTGACAGTCAGCCAACAGTAAAATGAATTTAGAAAAAATAGTTAGGAAATACCAAAAGGAAGACAACAAAAGGAAAGGAAAAGTTTGATATCTGCAAGCAGATGCACAGTTCCATTGTCTGCCACTTGCCCTACTGCAGTGGAGGAACACATCACCAAAACGAAGCCAAACTTCCACTTTACCTCCACAACAGCTGAAGGATATTCCTGCCTCGATGAGTTTCTAATTGAAAAAAATTATTATCTTGTTCACATGACAGCTTTTCAGTGACTCAGCAATCCAGCAAATTCAGCTGCCTCTGAAACCTGTGTGGAATTGTTAGCTCATTGTTCTCACCTGAACTATTTAGAGGAAGCCTGGAGTGGCCCATTTCTGTCTTCTGCCTTTAAATCAGCCTGGGGATGGCTCCATCCTGACATGTAAAAGATTTCAATGGATGAAGTATTTGTCACTGAAACAAAAGGATTGGGAACTTTACAAATCTAGTGGAAAACTCAGTTGATTTCTTTTTTCAAACAAAGAACAAAGCAGAGACTGGCCGTTTAAAAAGCAAAATTTGGTTCAGAGAAGGCTAGCTGAAGCTGCAGTCAGTGGACCATAAATCAGAGTGCCCATGCCCAGCTGTGCAGCACTGCATGGAAGAAAAGGTTTCGGATGGCAGTGTCCCTCGGCGATAGCTGCGGATGTGTGTGCCAGAGAGGTAGCTATTGTTGTTTACTTGCTGTGCTATCAACGTGGTATGCTAGAGAGCACTCTTTTAGGAATCAGCATGTGTGCACTGTATTATCTTATCTTGCACAAAACATTGTCCCAGACCCCTGGAAAACTCCTGCTGGAGTACTGTCAGAAAGAGATAAAAATGAAGTACTACATCTGTTAAAGCTGAAGTGCTGAACTAGACTTCCCTACAAGCACTTTTTCCCAAGATTGACTGTACACCACGATCAAGAGGATGAACAAGAGAAGCTTGTATTCAGCCCTCAAAATCTTACACAGTGATCTGGGTGCATGAGTTTTTCAAGCCTAGAAAAGGCATGAAATGGGTAAAGGTGAAAAAGCTGTAAGATAGAACAAACATGGAAGTTGTTATTTTTAGAGAACAAATATAGAGAGAAGCATTTACACAAAATATGCTTTCACAGAAATAGAAGGCACAACCAGAGTTGAAGAAATTGTCCAACTCGGTCTCCCCTTTCAGCCCGAGGAACATGAGAGTTCAAGTCACTTTGCTCACCCTTCTGAGGTCACAACTTGGGAGAGTCACTTAGCTGTGCCCTGCTTTGTTTTCTCCATAAGTAAAATGGAAAAATACAGACTCAATCAGCCTTTTAAAAGTGCTTTCATATTTAAAGAAATGAAAAGTGCTAAGTGAGTGGTAAATGTTGCTTGAACAGATTAATACTTGGGTGATCAATATACATTATGAGACTGCTCTTATTCATCATATTTCCCACAGCTGAATGAATGCAAGAAAAAATAATATAATGATTACAGCTTGTAGAAATGTCCCTAGTGAAGGCTGCCAAATTTTCTTGAACATAGGGGGAGCTGTGTTCTCATTTGCTTACACATTTGTGCAACTTTTATGGTATGAAATCAAAATTATGCCTTTCATCTGAACCATACTGTCTTTTTATCAATTGATGTGTTGTGGTGACTTGATTTCAATATTTCAGTGCAATTTAATTTTTATTGGTTTTGAAAAGGACACAATTTAAACCCAAGTCATTTAGCTACTACTCATAATGAGAATTCTTCTGCTATTTTCTTTGAAGAGCTTCATGAAGGCTTTGACCTACAACCTGGTATTAAGCAAAGAAAGAGAACTGAGATCACAGAGCTCTCTTTTGCTAGATCCTTGAAAACAAGTCCAAACAAATTTAATCAAGTTACAAGCTTCAAAAGGTTATAGGGATTCAAAAACTATCTTTTTTGTTGTTGTTGTTTTTTTTTTTCCCAAGGAAGAAGACTTCAGCTGAAAGTATATTAAACATTCCAACAAGCACAAGCAAGAAAAATAATTTTCTAAATATCTGGAGAGGATCCTTGGCAGTTCCAAAATATTTTCAAATTTGAGATTTAAAACACTTGATCGCAACACTGTCCACAATTACTAACAAGAGCTCTAAAGTATAATTATCTAGCTGATTTTTATAGAAAGTAGAGACTTGGTAGAATTTCTTGTAACTTCTTCATCTTCAGAAAGGATAGAAGATATTTTTAATAGGTAAGAGCAACCTGTTATTTTTCAGTAAGTAACTGACAACAATGCCAGGATGGCTCTTTGTCTTTTCTTTTATACCCCTTTTATATAGCTTTCATGTATTCTTAGTGCTTTTAGCACACATACTTGTAATTAAGTTTGATAACTTAGCTGAGACCCACTATCCCTTTAGGCCGGGAGCCCAAACATCCTGGAAGCCTCACAGTCAGGGGTCAGAAAGCCCCAGACACCAAGGTCCTTTCCAGAACACTTTCTGTAAACTGAGATAGGCCCATCCAGGGGGGAGATTCCTTGGATGGGAACTCATTCAAGTCTCTCATTGGGGAATCTTTGATAGATATATTAATTTGCAAGGCCTATGAATTGTATTGTGATGTATCATACAGGTGTGTGTGCATTTTGGTGTGCATTTTGGTGTGCATTTTGGGGCATTCCACCTAGACAAAGTACTGCACCCAAGGATGCTTAAATAAATACTGATGTAAAAACCCTTTTCCCCATAAAGCATGTTTTAGCTTTAATTTTAAGACCAGGGGAGGGCAATAATAATACTCATTGAGATTATTACTACCCATATAAAAAGCAAGATCGTAAAGTACAGCAAAAGACAAGAAGTAAACAGAAAACTTCCATGCAAAATCCCTTTTTTATTTATTTCTAAGGTATTTGAAGCCATAGGAATAAGATCAGTGGTCTGAAACAATGCCAGAACCAGGCCCTCAAGGAAGCACAGCACTTACTCCAAAGTTTCTCAAACCCTGTGGGCTACCTGCCATCCTCCTTTCTCAGAGGGCCTGTAGAAGACAAGGGTGAACAAAGATGAAGCTGTGGAGATTTCCGCACTGGAGGAATCAATTCCTCCTTTCACAGATGGCTGTATCACAATTCTTTTTACCATTCACCTCCTCTTTTGAGAGCTTCAAGAGAATTTTAAAAGTGTCTCCAGCCCATGTAGAATCATACTTATAAAAAAATTAGGAAAGAAAAAAAAAAAAACTGTAGCTCAGAATATAAACTTGTTCAGAGAGGACAGTTATTTTTTTTAACATCTACATATCTTTGCTTGTGTGTCATTCATAACATTTTATCATTGTTGCACTAGACCCTTCCTGGCATAAATTATTGTTTAAGTTATTAAAAATCTCTAGGCAAGCCAATATTCTATGTAGACAAAGCCAGTCTCACACCAAGATAAACAAAAGTGTTTATAAAAGAATGAGAAGATAAGCCAATCACTGAAATAAACAAACATTTTTAGCTCCTAAGTGAAATAAAATCATGGTGATAATACGCAGATTTACAAAGGTAAGAACTTGCTAGTTAGTCACCTAACCTAAAGCCAATGTTGCTTGAAAAAATAAGAAAAAAATCCAGAAGTAACACGCATATAATAACCATTCTTGGAAATGTTAGGCATAAATGCTAGGCACTTCTCAATAAGAAAAAGTGGGTTTTTTTCTCTCATTTATTTCATAATTTCATAATGAAAACACCTGAATCTTTCAAGTATCTTTGAAGTGTTTGGCACCAGTACTAACGCTTTACAGGAAAAAAGTCCCCCTTTTTACTTTATAGCAAGAACAGCTAGGTACCAGTCTTCTAGGAAAATTGGGTTTGCCTGTCCTGAATTCATTACTCATAGAAGTCTACCTAACACTAAAATAGTTCACATTATGCATGAAATATGAGAACAGAAATACTTTTTACCTGCAGGAGATCTGGTTTTGTCTTTATCCTTTTCATTTAAGGAACAATTATATGGGCTAGAAACTTTTGGTTATGGATCTTACCTCTCTTTAGGGGAAAACTAGTGAATCTAAACTTTGCAAAAGGTTGCAAATTCAAATTGTTATATTCTTAGTATTTCTTCTGTGGGAACTAGATCTTAATACAAAAGGTGCTGAGAAACTCAGAAAGAATCTGTCTTCAGTAGGGGTGAAATGTAATTTCTATATACCAGTTGGCTTAAGAGAGTAGGAAAAAACAAAAGGAGTTATCACTTCAGAAAACAGCTCAAATTCACCTTTTTCATGTATTTCCTAGTTAACCCAGAATACATATTTTCTAAATATTTCCTATATATTTTTAAAAAGTAATTCATTCTGTAATGTTCTTTCTTTTATTTTTAACTGAAAAGGAAATTGCATATATATAAGCACAATATTAAGAAAAAGCAAAGAATCCTGGTAAAATCGCAACAAGGAAAAACTTTTCTTGTGACCTTTTACTAAGAACAAATCGAGACTTTGGCCAGTAAATGGCTTGGTGGGTTTTATTTGTTTGTTTGTTTTTAATGGAAACTTCTTAATTGTCTTACCTACAGAATCCTCCACTTAGTTACATGCCTGCCATTTCTATCTGCATTGGTGCTAGGAAGCATAAATGGCCCATCCTCTAAACCTGATAATCTGACATTCTGACCCCTAAAAAAATCAATGTGATAATCTATAGCTTGCTGCTTTTTGCTTTAGCTGTCTGTTGCATGCTTTGATGAATATCTGCCCTGCAGGAGAAACATATGAAAATCACATCATGTGCAACTGGTTTGAACTGTTGTGCAACCATGGGACACTGAGCCACTCTGGGGAAAAGGTTAAAATGAACTACAGTAGATAAATGTCAATTTCACGGGTTTTGACAATGTATTATATTATATTTAAATTAAAGGGAATGCGATCCTGGTTTCTTCCTGCTCTGAGCCTGCTGTTTTTTTCCTTTCACAATTTTCTGATAAAATGCATGATCGTCCTCTGCTATGGCTCTCAATTCCTCTTTGGTGAAGACAGCAGGGTTTATACGATAAAATTTTAATGACCATGGCCCTGCATGGCAATGTGAGGTATCAATGCATTTTCAATAATGCTAGGCATCTGCAAGGACTGGCATGAGGTGACATTCCTGCCGCTGAATTCTGCATGTCCTAAAAGGCAGGCGTCGTGGAGGTAGAGGCAGCACCAGAGAAAGCTCCATTATAATGCAGCAGTCGTACCGATGAAATGGAGATTTATGAATCCCTGCCAAAGAAACTATATTATGGACTGTAAATTAAAATGGGGGCTTAACACACAGTGAACTACATGCTAGAGAGGCTGATTTTTAGATTGTCCTGTCTGTTCAGGTTCAGGCAGCTGAAGAGACCACCCCTTGTTAAGCAATCCCAAGCTCTCCATGAAACCCAGACATTCTAGGTTTGAAAAGAGGTTTGCCAAGGCTTCCATAATCACAGCAAAAAATAAAGAATCCTCAGTTGCTCCAGCAGGCATTTTACTTGCAGCTTACTATTGTAGTACGGTGACTGGGGTGTGGTGGCTTCATTCTCAGATATAATTCCAATGCCTTCCACAGAGAGACTTTAGTTTTAATCCTCTGCAAGTCACAGTACCTTAAAAGCTCAAAGGACTACATTTCAGTCTCTGAATTACTGCTGCTGTTCATGAACCAGTCTTCTCAGATCTGCCACTGCACACTGGGAATATTTCCACCTGAATCATCAAATCCAAGTAATTCAAATTGTTTACTATGTTTTGGTGAGCATTTTTTCGAAAGCTCCTCAGGGAAGACCCCCCCTTCAATTTCGAACTGAAATAAGTTTGTAAAAACTCACAGGAATGGCACACATGCCCCAAAACCTGGACAGTAAAGTGATAAATTTTCACACTGCACTATCTCTGCATATGCCAGTGTTTCAAGGAGGATGCAATACAACCTGTAGGACTGATCTCAAAATATATATTTAAATATGCAACTGGTATATCCAATAACTAGTGTTTCCCAGAGAAAGAGAAATGCATAACACTTTTCCTGATAGACCACAAACCCAACACAATTATTTACTTTCCACTCATCTAAGCAAAAAGCTACACATAATAAAATACAAAATAAATGTACTCATCACATATCTCAATTGGTCTGAGAGGCTCACTCCCTGCATTCTTTATTTTATTTTATATTCCTTTGGAAATTGGCTTACATCCTTACAAAAGGGTAATTTTTCTTAACCCTCCTACCCTGGAAAAAGAAAATCCCCTTGATTGCCCTAAAACAGGAAAAAGAATACAAATTAACTTTCTTTTCTGCTTATTTGTACAATTTAAAATGATAAAATTCACTTCACACTTCAAAACTCTACAAGGACACTTTGCCTCAAGTTAAAGTAGTTCCACATGGACCACTTTGTGCTTGTCTAATGTGTAAATGTGCTGTTTTATGTTGAAGTAAGTTTAAGCAACTATACGGTGCATATACAGTACCTCAGCTATCACTTGAGCCCCACAAGTGCCATGCCCTAAGGCATGCTACAGGCCATGCTTCACATGGCAAGCAAAGTATTTCCACTGGACTATCTGCAACGGTGCAGCAGATAGCAGAATATATATTCTAGACCTGCTGAAGCACTATGTTCCAGAAAACACAGCATTTTCTTTTCTGGAAGGCACAAGGGTAACACGTTGTGAAGTAATTTTTTTTTTTTTTTGGAGTGTTTTGGTCACATTTCAAAGCACACAAAGTTCTACTACAAAGTTCTGGGTAAGAGATCTGTTCCTTGATTTATTCACACTTTTCCACGAACACTTGCTGTTGGCTTTCCCAGAATAGGAATATTAATGACAGCACACCACCATCTTCCCACAAGTGGTGAAGCAGCGCTGACAAATCACATATGGGCATGACACTATGAATAAGGCTCCACAATGACTAGTACCAGGCAGCGCGCAGCTCTACTAATGCGCTCTGCAACAATGACAGTCTGAACTGCACCTCCTCGAGAAAAAGCAAGACAACAGCGATTTTCCAGCTTCTGGAGGTGGCAAAATGGTACCAGACCATTTAATGGCACCTGGAACCAATCATCCCAATGTCTCTTTATCTAGTCACATACAACTGCGATTTCAGTGGCACTGCGCACGCAGGAAAGGGAACACAAGCGAAATGCTACATGGTGTGAGGAGGAGGTGCTAACACTCATCACCACCATCTGCATCAACAGCCCTGCCTGTGCCCAACTCTCCTGCTGCTAGTCCAGACCTTGGGCTGACACCCAGCCTGGCCTTATCCAGCCTCCAGGGAAGGCCTGATGCCCAGGGCTCAGGCTGCTCCTGCCACCTTCAGCTGCCTGCTCCTGGCTGGGGCATTGTCCCCACGAGAGGAGAACTCCAGTTGCTAGCCCCAGCCCACAGGAAGCCACTGTCCCAAACAGCACCCAGTAAGCAACCAATTCCAGAGTACAAGAGATGGGGTAACCACCAATACCTATTTAACAAAGCAAAGAAATGGTCAAGATTTGGGCTATAAACCAAAAAAGCTTTTCTTATAATTTGTGACAGATTTATCATATCTAGTTTTACAAGTCAAACTCTTCAGCTTCTAAGTGCCCAGAGTAATGCTAGATAAATCCAAGTGTAGTTTGTTTTCTTTCTTTTTCGTGTTTTTTTTTTTTTTTTTTTAAGTGATCTGGTTGATTTGTTTCACAGAGTAAAGCTCCTCACCAAGATGAAGGCTCCTTGTACACAAGCACCTACACCATGCATCTGTAATCATATCCTGTAAATGGCATCAGCAAAAGAAAGGAGTGACATTTTTTCCTCTTGATCACAACAGAATAAACAACATTTTAAAGGTTAAATTATTCAAATTCTACAGTTACCTGTAAAAAAGAAAAAGACATCTCTGCTGTACCTTCAGATTTCTTACATCCAATTATTTTGATTTTTTTTTTATCCTGTTCCAAGCTGCCTGACTGCTGCTGCTTAAGGGGCAAAGAAAAAATGTGTTGTAACTAGATGGAACTCATTTACTTCCACTGATAGCTACAGCTCCAAATACAAGACTTTCAGCTCAACTCAGAGAAGTTAGATGAACTACACAACAAGTTAGTAAAACGGAAACAGACAACACCTAAATGCGTATCACAAAGACTTGTGCACGAGAAAAGCCAACTTGGGTGTCAACTTAACTATTTAAGGTCAGACAAATATCAGGGGAAGATATATGCAGTTGTATGTAAAACAGTTTCTGAGCAGCTTAAGAAAAAACATAAATAAATCAAAGTTAGGAAATTCAGTTTGAAAACCAGTTTTAGTTGTCGTAAATCCCTGCAAACCTACTGTTCTTGAGGCAGTCACACAGCTGATAGAGTCATACTGTCTCAAAACAACAAAAAATCTGACCCTCAGTGACAAAAGAGACTCTGGTGTTCAGAAAGAATCATATAATTTTAAGATTTTACTGATTTTTCATTTTCTGATCCTGTCGTTATCTATTAAAACAAGTAAAACCAAATGAAACAAGGGGTTCTGTGAAGCAACTGTGTGTAATCGTGCAAGAACTGAACACAAAGACTCCCCTTTCCTTCGAATCTTTCCCATTGATCCCTTACAGCCAAATTCCTCTGCCTCCCAGAAGCACCCCTGCTGCTTATCTTCCTGCCTCTAGGTTGGATTTTGCATAGATTATCCAAGATGCAGTTTTATGCATGAAAAAACACTGCTATCTTAAAAAAATAAAGCAGTTTGAGAACTGAAAAGCAGCAGAGTATTACAATTCCAATTACTCTGTCTATTCCTTATTGATCAATGAAAGCTACACATTTACATCCAGACCTTCTGATCCAGATCATTCTTTTACCCTATTTTCTGATGCTGATCCATTTCTCAGGTGGTAACAATGGTTAACCTGCAATTGTTCCATGGTTATGAAAAATAACTGAAAGGAAAGAGGGGAAAAAGACATACCATGCTATGTAAAGTAACACTACAACTGAGCTCATAAAAGAAATGCTGACTGAGGAATTTAAAGTTTTTCAAAACTTTTGATCTTGTTTATACATGTGAAGGTTTGATGTGAAAGTTTGATGTCTACTGTCAAAAATAAAAAACAGACCTCCTGTTGAAACGTACCCAATGATAACCAACAATTTTCTGATCTCGAAGAGAACATCTTGCAAGTGTCTTGCATTTAATATTATCTTATGCCAAGCAGCCCTACTTTTCCTTATCATTATATTTTCATCATAGATAAGTGCTTGGTTTCACAAATTTGACAAAAAAAAGAAAGTTGCTGGAATAGACGTTCAGTAAGACTTATTAGAACAACTACCCTGTTATATTTGCATTGCACATGGGTCCTGAGAAAACATGCTGTTTTGTAAGGACACATTTGCAATTTATGTATATAACAATTACTCTTTTCATTTGGGATAATCATAGTTATTAGTAAGCAAATCCGTAATAACCCGATTGTATTTAACTCTGAGCTCTTAACTCAGCTAAGAAAAATCTGAGCCTGTAGTTTCAAATATTTCTAGATCTGATTTGTTTTCTGTATCTATTACTTTTAACCTTGGTGGCAAAGTATGAGCAGGAGAAAGTTTTTTAAGCATTATATGCACAAAATAATCGTCATGCAAATTCATAGTTTTTTCCTTCTTGTGATGGTATGGGGGGCATAAACCAAGATCTAGTATTTAACTGGATTTGTTAAAAACTGAATAATTTTATTTGATTACATTATTCTGGTGATAATAGACAAATTATATTTGAAACAGTTCACCTTTAAGAGGATGCTGGTATTTTTTGTTTCTAACAAAATAACCTTTATATGAATGCAAAATTCTAGCAAGTAAGATACAGTATTGATACCATATAACAAAAGAATGACTTGTGCATATCCTTCTAGGGGTGACAGAAAGGGCTTTGGAAATGGCATCATTACGGAATTGTTCTGGGGTTGTGGGCTTGAGGAGGGGGTGGGGAAGAGGCTGATCTTACTTTTAAAGAGAAATCCAGAGACAGTCTAGATATGCCACATCTGTACAAAAATTGCTGTTCAAATGTCACTCATGAGTGACACAGAAGGGAAAGGCTGACATACATTTTAATGCATACAGAAAAGATACAGAAATATATTTTACCTTCAGCTAGTTTATTAACCTTATGTATATGCAGAGAGGTTCAAAACAAACTCCAATCCACCTCTCAGTATTCTCCTATTGATCCCTTTGTCCACAGCAAGCAATGAAAGAGATTCATTATACTTGCACAGAATAACGTAAAACAAATATTCAAAAATCAGAACAGATTACAGGATAATTTATTCCTATTTTTAATTAGCATTCTGACATTGGCCAGACATTCAAATGCGTGTTTTTGAAATACCACTACTTGATAAAAGCAAAGTATACCAATACATTAGCAGCAGACTATTTTTAAGATCCAATGGGTTTCTATGCTCTGAGATATATTAACCCCATGTGTGAATCACACATTACAGGGAAATAAGGTGAGAAACCTTGCATAAAAATGTAAAAATGTTAGTGATAATAAACTAAATGCAGAAGCTCTTTAATGCCAGTGAACAAAAAAAAAAAAAAAAGGAAAAAACACATGGGAAATTAGAATATTCCTGAGTGTGCTGGAAAACCAGTGTTTTCCAGTGAAGGTAATTAATCATATTGTGTATTTGCCTAGTATATTTTTTTTCAGATTTCTTAAAGTCAATGGATTCTCCCTAAAGGCTCCATAAAAGGGAAGAGTTTTGAAGAGTTATTTGATTGAAGACAAAAGATGGGGATTTAACCCTGTAGAAGTGTACAGAAGTTAACAGCAAGAATAAAAGCCCAGAAGCAGAACACTATTAGGGCAAAATAGAGAAAAAGAGATCAGAGACACTCTTAGAGAATTAGAGTAAATGCACTCTATAAAAATAAGCAACTGCTGAGCTGAGAAGAACTTTGAAGGAGATGGTTTTCAGTCTAATATGAGGCCATTTGCATTAACTGGAGTATTTTTTTTTTCACTGACTTAAAGGCATTTCTGATCACACCATACTAATTTCACCTTGGTGATCTGAAGTTATTTTTTTTCTTTAAGTCATGCCAATAGAAATACAGCCAGCGTCAAAAGATAGCTCTAAATAATCTAAATTGTGTATCTATGGTTTCATCATCCAACTCACAATCCACATTGTCCATCAAAAGTTACGGAAAGTGATAAATGAATGCCCTGAAAACTTCAAAATTAGTATGTGCTAAGTGTGGAATTATACTGTCCTTTTCCAAGCACAGATCAGCAAGCAGAGCTGGCTAGAAGTCATTGGGGTGGCTGCAATTTCAATCTGCTAAAGTTGCCTCACTGGAATTCAGTGAATCACAAATTAACACAAAGAACAAAGATTCTCCACATAATCCAGACTGCATTTTCTGTGCATACAGATAGTTAAATCCTATTTAAACTGACAGCATTTATGACACACAACATTATACAATCAAATGAGCTGCCCATATACTAAAAAGTGAATGTAATTCTTTTTCCTGAGAGTTGTGTAGGCAGTATCCCATCCAGATTTAGGCTGGGTGTACTAGAATGCTAATAGCCAGTAATCTGAAGTGCTCATTAGGGATATGCAAGAATTCATTACCTAAGTGTGTCTAATTTAACCATATTTTCCCCTTGAATGAAGCCCGCCTTAGTGGAAATTAGTGATCCAGCCCACACACTTCCAATACTGTTGGCATTTTCAGTTTATATTTGACATTTTTTTTTAGAATTCTAAAAATTACTTTCTCTGTCTTCTCTTCTGATCTCCACTGGGTATTTATATTCAGCAAGTATAATTATGCTTTTGGCAAGCTAGTGAAAATTAAACCCTTATGAGCAAAGAAAGGAGGGTAAGGAAGCAAGGAACAGGAAGAAAATCTGGTTTAAAGTGAACTTATCACAAGCTTTTTGGAGTATAAGCAGAAGGCAGCTACATTTTGGAATCTTGCAGCACACTTTTAGGAGGTGGTGACATTTGGCTCGTGCTTAATGAAAGCTGAGGATGGGTATTTCATTGATTTGAACAAGGAAGATATCTACTGGAAGTTACGAAAGCAATGATTTTGGTGAGTTGTCTTGTTTCAACTATCAAATCATCTGATCCCAAAAATCCAGTGTCACTGACAAGCAGAGATGATCTTGTTGATAGGGTCTTGCAGTACTACATACACTATACACCCTGAGTTCTGATTTTCATATACATCACGTCTGTGTTTGTTTCCTCACTAATGAGGTAACAACTGCCAGTATACCACACTTCTGTCTACTTTTATTGAAAACTTCTCAAGGTTTTGTTCTCTCAAGAGTGGAAAACACTGAATTCAAAGCAAAGCAAATACTAGATGAGGTATTTGAGGGAAGTTCAGCAATGTAACACTTTCCTTCCTCCATACAGTCACAGTACCCAGGAGCCTGAGAGCTAGCAAATCCTGCTGAGTGATGCACAGATGCACTGCTCCAATGAAGGAAGGGGCTGTGAAAAGCCTTTTCCCACAAACCTCAGGAAAGCACTAAAAAGAAGCCTTTTCCAATCAATGACCAAATACAGCCTACAGAGCGTGACCTGCCAATGGCCGTGAAAGATTCCACAGAGCCACCAAAGACAGCCCCTGACTGCTGTACTCACAGGACAAGCCTGGGATGCATACAATTAATTTTTGAAAAAGATTCTGTGAAACTACCCATCCTGTGCCAGTGTGTTTTAACAGCACTCCTCACACTCTCAAACACAACCTGAACAGTTTGCATAGTGGCAAGGTTTCCTACTCAGATGTGTCCTTTCACAGCTAATTCCTCTTGAAGAAGCAGCCACTATAAATCTCATAAAAATTTCACTTATTTGAAAAAGCTGACAGTCTCAGCTGTCTAATTAGAGCAAAGAAAGGCCACTTCCAGTGGCTGAAATGTCAGCAGCATAATTCCACAATAGTTTTAGCAGACAAAGGTATTCTGTATGAGTGAAACCTCCTGAAACTGTTTTTTAGTGTCTATGAGCTATGGGTTTGTTTGGCAGAATATACACTGAAACTTG
Source organism: Erpornis zantholeuca (assembly GCA_013400515.1). NCBI lineage: Eukaryota > Metazoa > Chordata > Aves > Passeriformes > Timaliidae > Erpornis > Erpornis zantholeuca. Next base: position 6,455 of record VZTN01022788.1, on the reverse strand, counting down.
CACACCACAGATGAGAAAAATGACAGCCACAAACAGTTAATGGATTCCTTCATCTATCAGTACTCTTTTGTCATTATAGTACACTTCTGCCTACACTAGCAGTGAAAGATAATTTGTAACCTGCTGCTAGAGAAACTATTAAGAGAATGCTTCATGGTACTTCTCTTCAAACCTCCGTGCCCCAGAAATGGAATAAACAAAATTTGGATTACTGCAAGACTGTGTGTTTTGCACATAGAAGCCACAGAAAGCAGCATTACTCCAAGCCTGATGGGAGAGTATAATAAAAATAAATCAGAATGAAAGAAAGCACTGTGGTTAATACATAAAGGTGGAATCCAGAGTGAAAGGTTAAGAGGTGGGAGCTTAATGGTTATTGTCCTATCATATTTTAAGAGCCTGATCTTCATCTCGCCAAGATAAATTAGTGCCAATAAACACAGGTCCATATTTCTAACCTTGATACTTAAGAAGATGCCATGTGTTAGTCACTTGGCAGAACAAGCCTTAAAATAACAAAGCCTGTTTTTGTAAGAACATTGTGTAAAGTGAAGGTTAAACTAAGTTATTTATTTTACAGATTTCCTGCTTGTCAGCAAATGGTGCAAGAGAGATCCAAGTGGAAGAAGAGTAGGAAAACGTTAAAGAGACACAATCACATTATATGATAAGAAGTGGACAAACAATTTAACTGGGGAGAAGGGGGAGTGTGAGCAGTATTTACTATAGGCAGTAAATAATTATCTGAGTTGGGAGTCTTTAATCACCACTTTGAGAAGCATGGAAACTTGCAGGCAAAAAAACTGTCATCAAAAAAAAAAAAGAGAGAGAAAGAAAAAGGATCGCAATAAATGTGAAGATGCCAGAAAAGTTTATTTTCCTGAATAAATGCTGAATTTTGCAGTCAAAATTGTTTCAGTATAAAGGAAACTATGAATAGCTTTGGAATAGGTGGGAAGCTTTGTCAAGCAAAGTTAGGAAGACACCACTACAAAACAGAAAACAAAATGACAGTGAAGTCACTGAAAAGTGACATTTTCATCATTACTGAAAGTTCTATTCATCTTTCCCGAGGATTTCCTCTGACTGGGTATTCACTGACCCCAGCAAATATTTGGGTCTATGTTTCCTGCATAGATGAACTGCCAATGAATGCAAAAGAAGGTTTTAAGAACTCCCATAAGGGCAGTTAGTCATGCCAGGGGTGCTCTGTCAAGGAGCCTGGAAGTGCTGAGAGGCCCAATTCTCACCAAATTTGCCTCCCATTCTGCAGTGGGGCCTGCCTGGAAGCATCCCAGTTCCTATCAGAGCCGCAGATCCTAAAACCTGAAGTAGCTGATCACTAAACTGAAGTTGCTGGCCTGTCAAGAACGCCAGCTTCACTGAGCAACTGCAGGGAGTCCTTTGAAATTCAGAACAATATGTGCCAGCATTTTTGAAACTCTTTTCCTTTTTTTTTTTTTTAATTTTTGATTCAGCAAATTGAAAAAGGGTTTTGGGTTTTTTTCCAACCAGTTCATACTGAATGTTTTCTCAAGTGATAAGACTCCCAAATCTGGATTCATTTTTCTTTTAATAGTCTCCAGTGTTACAGTCTATTTAAATCCAATGATATAGCTTTCAGCTCTACCTTTTGGAGCTCTTACGGCTTCCTTCACACATTTAGTCTATCTTTGGTGTGCATTATCTGCATTTTTAGATCCTAGTTATTCCCCCTTTTCCATTAAAAAAAGAAATCGATCTTATCATCTGAAAGTTAGCATACCAGTTGGTTGCTTTGCTAGTTTTTATACAGCACATGCTGCTCTGTGAGAGGCTTAACTGATGAAGCTCAGTTTAATATGGCTTTATGTCTGGCATTTCAATTATCCCACGCAAGCTCTGTTTTTCAAGGCTTAGGGGGTTCATCAGCTCTCTCTTGTGAGGATTCAGATGTGTAAAAGTATAGTTTATATGCTGTATAAAGTACATACATCTAATCTCTGACAAGTTTGTCATACCTATCAGACAACAGACAAAACATGCTCAGTGACTGGGAGATCAATGCATTAGTAATTACTGAAGTTACAAAGAGATTATAAATGTCAAGTAAATGTTTTTTTCTTATTAGTATATTCTTACCAAACAATTCTGCTCCTGCCAACTTAATCTTTTCCAGATTCCCAAATATGCTCTCATGCCTATTTCCCTGTACACTACCAAGTTTTACCCTAAGTCCTTGAAGCAAGACTGGTTTCTGCTCTGTGTAAGTGAAGCTTTCACCTTTCCCTCACTGCAAGAAATTATTACTTCTGATTCTATTAAAATGCATTTTATGTATTTTTCAGGCAGGGTTATTGGCTGTAAGATTAATATGCACCCCCAGTCTCAGAGGTCATACTGGCTCTTTAAAAAGAACCAATTTCTCTTTTGGTCATTTATCAAGAATAATGCAAGGCAATACATCTAACCTGGAATAAACAGTAAAAAGAAAATCTGTAAGACTGTAACTGTCTACTAATTTAGCTTTACCTTCACAAGCAATCTGTATTTTTTCCCTGAATTTAATATTATTACCAAATATAGTGGTCATGCAATCTGGAATCTGCAAGGCATTAAAAGATATACACAAATCCCAAACAATGTTTAAAAAACAAGTTGCTTTCAGTTACACGAGTTTTGTTATCCTGAACAATATAATCATATTTCATAGGACACTTTATATCTTTTGTTTGTCAAAAAGAATACAAAAATCCATTTTCCACTGTGTTGGAAGTGACAACTCTAATAAATAAATAATTACTGTGGGTAAATATTTTTGTC
>VZTN01022782.1:0-21018 GCA_013400515.1 Erpornis zantholeuca | reverse complement strand
CCATTTTTTGCTCCTAAAAAAGATAAATAATTGATGCTGCATTTCAGTGCTGAAATGCACTGAAACAGCTTTGGAAAGCATCTCTAATAAACATTTGATTTTAATGCATATTGTGAAATGGAATGATCAGAATTAAGAGGGTGTAACTCATACACTTTTACAATTGTCTGTAATGTCTCTTCTTTAGTAGCACAAATGATCACTGTATAAGCAGAATCCATAGTAGGATATACAACTTCAGTCTTGGAAATGCTTTCCAATATTAGTGTTACAAGTAGCCAAAGTTTATTTTATATAGGTGTAGCTAAAGCTTTGTGCAGGTGTGTGTAGCATAGTGCACTAGCTCTAACAGAAGAGCAGTAAACTGTTAAATGTTTTAATAACACTACTATTAGGTTTGCAGGTTGGACTGAGCAACTCTAGCTGTTTGACTTGTCACATTGCTCCAGACAACTCAGAGCTGGTATCATTGAATTTGCCAGAGTGAGGTAAATACCTCTTCTCCATTCCAGTGATGCCCAGCCCTTGTAACTTGCGACTTATTCATGAAAGGAGAGATTCTTTTCCAAGAAAAAACAGAATCTCCTTTTTGACACAAACTGTAGATTTTAGCAGCCCTGGCCCAAAGGAATTCGAATGCTTTTATTTTATATCCTCTAAAAGGGACACTACAACAACAGAAATCCTGAACAATTTCTTGTTACTGTTTTAATTCGGTATTTTCTTTGGGGATGTCTTGAGAGTGGCAACTTGTGTGAACATTGCACATGGCTATTCTTTCACTGGTTTCTTAGCCTCTCTTACAGCCTATGGGTTAGTACTGTACATCGATACCTTCATATGAAATTTTATATGCAATGGAAATAAAAGCATGTGTTGATTCTGCCTAGTTACTGTATTTTTTTTTTTTGAAAGTTAACTTTTTTACATACATCCCATAGTTTTGACAGCTTAAGAGGAAACATATTTCCAGAATAATCTGATTACCCTATTTTGTCAGAATAGTGTTTTGCATAGATAATACAAAATAAACATGAGCAAATCAGAAAAGTCAATAAAATATGGTATTTCTTAAGGAGCCTAATCCACAAAGGTGTGTTATACAGTTATATTGGAAAGGCATACAATCTTGATTTTCAGGAAATTTTACCACTGGCTTCAGTGGTTTAAAGATGTCTAGAGATTGTCTAGAGGAGAGATATGCTGGGATACCAAAAAGAAACCAAACCAAACCAATAAAAAACAGTACCACAGTTAAACATTGTCACAATCTCTGTTCTGCTCCAAATGGATGATAAAAGGAAATTGCTCTATAAAAATAAAGTTCAGAAATTACAGTGTTTTCTTGAGGAAGAAATACAGTCTTAATGTGAGTCCAATTCTTAAACTGGTTTTTGAGCAGCTTTTAGATGCCGGGCTTTCAGGATAAGTGTGAAGTTCTTTGGGACTCCCTGCTTAACTGAAAATAATTTCTTGTTGAATAAAACAAAAAGCATATGTTCATTTTTTCCTTAAGTCTCCTAGATCCTTCTTTGGATTTAGAGCTTAGTTTGCAAGGAGAATGAATTCTTAGGACTCCTTTTTAATCACACCTTTGTGCCAGAAAAGGCTGGTAAGTACTGTGTGGGGTAGATGAAGGATGCTGTGGTTGGTGGATAAGTTAGATGGTGTCTGTCACTCCTGTCAGACTCCTTCTCACATGTTTCCAGCAGCCCTAATATGAAAATGGCTTGAATACATCATGGCTATTATTACAAGGAAGAAGGAGTCCCAGATTATTGTTGACAGTACTAAAACCTTTTCAGTAAGCAGATCAGGTACCATAGCCATGCCTAAGCCTGAAGCTGGCAGCAGTAGCTCATTACTTCCTTCCTTTATCCTCTGGTGCTACTTTGTCAGTCTCTGTGCATGGAAATAATGAATCAGAATAGAGAAGTTTCAGAGCAAAACCAAAATGTATCCCCCGTTTCAGTGCAGACAGCTGCTGCTGTAGCAGTTTAACGTATTTTTGAACAAATGACTCTTTTATTTCTTAATGAGACAAATAGTCTGGATAGCTGCAGCTTTGTTTGCTTAATCTCTCTGCAACATGGAAAATGAAACTCACAGCTACTAGCACACGTAGTGTTTACTGGAATGATCAGTCCAATTTCTCTCCAGCTGTGATTAATTTTGCTTAGATTCTTCCAGGAAAAAAAAATCACAAAAGTTCAAACGTTAAAAAAGCCTTTAGTTAGTTCAATTTAGTTTAGTCTGAAGAATAAAGAAAATCTCTAGCTTCCTCCAGTCAAACTGGTTGAGAAATCTACAAAAGTAATAAAGAGGGATAGGAAGTCCAAATAGAAATCGGAGTGACAAATTCAGAGCAAAACCTGAGCAGGGAGAAATAGTATCCAACTAAAATTATCTCATCTAATCAAAGACATCCCATAGTTTGAATATGGACATTAGGAGAACTGAGTTTAAGTTCCATTTCTGTCCCAGTTCTCTGGGTACAAAGCTGTCTTGTTTTTGCCTTCTTGCAAACCAAATACTCTAAGTTCTTTGAAGTTACTGTGGTGGTCGTAAAAACTGTATGCAGTTAAGATGTTCATATAGAAATTTTAAAAAAAATTATACAATGCAGAGTTAATCTCAGCTTTAAAGACTAAAACTGGGATGACTGTCTCATCCCTTAGTGCGGGAGGGCACTTAAACAAGCCCTTAGTGTGGGAGACATCACATCTTGAGTAAACAGCCTTTAGTGACAGCAAGAGGGAGAAGACACAGGACACCAGATAGTGTTAATTGTCTAGTGCTGATGAGCTGGGCAGACAGCACGTACAGATCAGAAAGTAATCAGTCATGTTACTTACAGTCCTACCCCATCCTTCTCTAACATTCATTGAGTTCAGATGCCTACAATATCAGCATCTCTAATATGTAGCAGAGACCATTTCTTGTTTATCTGAAGTAGCGTGGAAAACAAAGTAGAAGTTTTGCAGCATGTAGTAGACATGTTTTGTACATGTGTAGGACTTGGCTTGTAGCAAATGCCTGTAAGCCTTCATCTCATGGGGCTAGGCAGAGACACTTAAAGCTGGCATGAAATCCTCAGTATCTTCTGATAACTGACACTCCAGAAAACTAATAGCCAAATCTCTTAAAAACTTAGCTAAAAGTTGTTATTTTACTATGTGCTGGTTTGTCTGGGGTAGAGTTAATTTTCTTCATAGTGGCTGGCATGAGGCTGTGTTTAGGATTTGTGCTGAACACAGGGTTGATAATACAGAGATGTTTTTGTTATTACTGAGCAGGGCTCACACAGAGCCAAGGTCTTTCCTGCTTCTTGTACTGCCATGCTGGTGAGGGGACTGGGAGTGCCTGGGAGGTTGGGAGGAGACACAGCCAGGACAGGTGATCCCAGCTGACCAAAGGGATATTCCAGACCATGTGATGTCATGCTCAGTAAACAAAGTGGGGGGAGGAGGAGGAAGGAGGGGAACATTTGGAATGATGGCATTTGCCTTCCCACACCATTACATGTGATAGGTCCCTGCTCTCCTGGAGATGGCTGAACATCTGCCTGCCCATAGGAAGTAGTGAATTCATTCCTTACTTTTCTTTTCTTGCATGTGCAGCTGTTTCTTTCCCTATTAAACTGTCTGTACATCAACCCACAAGTTCTCCAGCTTTTACCCTTCTGATTCCCTCCCAGTCCCATTTGTGGGGGAGCAGCTGTGTAGAGCTTGGTCGATGGCTGGGGTTGAATCAAGACAAGACCTCATTGTAACCTATCAAAAGTGCTCTGTCTGGGGCTGCCTTGAAGTGGAGCATGAAACCCAGGGAAACACACAAGTGAGGAGAAGGGGAAATGTTTTAAGGAAATGCCTGAGAAAAAAAGAGGAAAAAAAAGTTCGAGAAAGACATTACTGCAATCTGGCCTAGGGTTTTGGCATTTCTAAGACAGGATACAGCCTCCAGCTGTGTCCTCTGAAGTCCTCCTACATACCAGGCATCTGGGCCATCACACTGAGAAGCAGTGAAGTGAGGCGAACTGAGGGCAGAGAGGGAGAAATGTGAGGAAAGCAAGAAAAAAGCCACTCACGGAGTGGCTCTACCACAGCCACTGCTGCTCTGGGGAAGATTGAGGAGCTACAAGACACAACCAAAACCCTGCCACCATGATGTTTGTCTGTTACACACTGATGTTCAGGGCTGTGCTGCTGCTCCTTGCCCATCTGGTGGTGCAGCCAGAGTCACGGCTTGGTTCTCCTTGCTCAATAGGGCACATAGGCTGTGGTGCCAGCTGCTCTGAAGTCACTGGAAAACTGTCAGTGCCCTGAGGCTGAAATGCACCCCCAAAACTCTCACAGGTGCTCTCAAGAGCAGCCACCCCAGAGAGAAATTTGCTGTGCTTCCGTGAGTTGCCATGGGGTATCGCTCTCCCCTCGCTTGGGGCCAGCCACCAGTAGCTGGAGCACTCTGTAAATTTAAAAGGCCTTTTAATCTTGTTTTCCCAAATGAGAGTGGGGTGCTGGACTGTTTGGAGCCTCTCATCTGCAACACTCTGCAGCATGGCAAGGCCAGGGCAGGTGTGATCCACACATAATGTCCCCAGCAGGAGCACAGGGGCTGTCTCCTAGCACCCTCCTCCGCAGTCAGCAATTAGCATTAATGAATGCCATTAGTATTCAATTTATTCATTAGTCTGCCCAAGCTGAAAAAGCCTTCAGCAGCATGACTTCTAACTGGACTAGTTATGGTTTGGTTTCTTTTCCCTGCAGGTAAGTAAAGTAACTCTCAAGTTCATGCTTCATTAGAAATATTTAATATCATTGTCCATTCTTTCCACACCATATTTCCCTTACAAATATTAAAGTCTTCTGGTGCTTCTCCCAGGCCTGCTGCTGTCCAGAGAGACTAGCGGGGACTCCCTTTAAATGTATATTGTTGCAGACCCATTAAGCAAGCTGGCAACAGGCCAAGTCTGGTCAGCTGGGTTTGCTGGTTCCAATGTTCCACCAGCCAGGAAGAGTGGGAGCCCCCAGCACTGTTTCATGGTGGGATTGCTGCAGCAGCAGTCCTGGAGCTCCTCTGCTGCAGACAGGTTTGCAGGAGCTGCCAGGTGGGAGAAACTGTGGGTAGTGGAGCAGGATGTTTGACAGGTTTGATGCGCTGCAGAATCCTCAGGGCTTTGTTCTTGGAGAGTGGTGAAAATCACAACCAAGTGCAATGGCACTCTTTTTTGGGGTTGTGTTTGGGGCATGTGGCATAGCAGCCAAGGTGATGTTTTCGGATACCTGTACTGTCGTTTGCCCACAGCCAACCTAAAAATTTGGAGGGTCTTTTTTAGATAAATTTGAACAGTTTTCTGATGCATTTCTGCAGAATCCTGCAGCTCTCCTTATAGTTGCAGTCCTCCCTGGCCTCACTAATGGTGTTTCTTTCCCTGGCGAGCAGACATTGGAGTTTGGCTCCTTTTAGCAAAAGGTATCCTCATGGTGGTACCCAAACTTTCCTCTGCTGCACAGGAAAAATGGAGATGAAATCCCAGTGCACCCCCAGCTACTGCCTTTCAGTAGCTACCAAGCAGCAGCCAGTGTGCTCCCACTGCTTTCTGGGCACAGGGGGTGCCCCTGCAGGGATCCTCAGTGCAGGGGTGGCTGTGCCACATCCTGGGCTGCACATCCTGACGCTGTGCCATGGCCACAGCGCTGCAGAGGAGCAGCTTGGCTGGACACTGGCTGATACACTGGGATTTTTTTGTGCTCATAGTGGAAGAAAAACGCTGCTTTGGGCACATGCTAATCTCTACATACTCATTTCAGTACAGAACAGCATGTTATTGTGAGAAATAGATCAGAAAGCCCTTTGAAGTAGTCTTCCTATCCAAAACCCCATGTTGCATTTCCAGGTATCACTGTTGGACTGTTTGGTATGTGACTTGATGGTGTCATATAGAGACCACTCTGCCTCTGACAAACTGAAATTTCCTCTAGCAGGATAGAGCTTTGTACCTGATTTAGAAAGAAAAGGGGAGGGAATGGGGATTTAATGCTAGGCCACTGGAAATCCAGCAAATCTGAAAGCATTAGTAAGGGCAGGTATGAATCATTTGAATCATTCCTTTCTTCTTTGTGCTACTTAAGACGAACTGCTCTTCTGTTCAGCTTCATTAATAATTAATACAGTGAGGAAGCGGGGCAAGGCCACATTATCTTCTGTCACAGTCAAAGGGCATGTCTGCAGATCCACACAGCTGCTCGTACTCCAAGGTTCTGGGAAGCACCCCTCGGTGTGTGAACAGAAATCCGTGCTTCTTGCTGTAGCTAATAGAGGTGGTGACAAAAGGTGAAGGCACCATACACGGTGAAGTGAAGGTGACGTGAAGGCTCTCCAAGAGATGAAAACAAACACACAATAGGGAATGCAACCTTGACATCTGCAGCACGGCTTGCACAGCAGCATAATTGTGCTTGTTAGAGGGAAGCATAGGTTTCTGAGAATCTCTTAAATGACAGCTAAAAAGGCCTAAGTTTTTTCATGAGGCATGTTGCATTAAAAGTAAGGATTGCCCAGGCCTTGGTGTCCTACAGGCTCCTGGACCCACTCTGCAAAGGTATCTGGCTCTGCTACTTGCCTGGTCCCAAACTCCCACCTGGCCACCTCTCAGGGATAGCTTATGCAGGGAAGTGCGTAGGGGCATAATTCTAGAGGAGGAATTTTGGTAGAGTGAGTATCTGAGCACAGAGGGAAATGGTGGATAAAGGGATGCTGGGAACACCTTTAGGGTAGAAGTAAAGCTGCATGTCCAGCAAGTGCTGAGAGACAAGGGCCACAGCTTACTAGCAGGGTGAGGGAGGAACCTTCTGCTGTCACACTCTCAGGAGGAAAAAAGTCATTGGAGCATCTACAGGACAGCTTATGTGGAGTAAGTCAAGCACTGGAAAACAGCAGTGGTGAACACTGGCATGGCAGATTAGGATCCTTTTTTAGTCATTCTACAACTTATCATCTCTTATCATCAAGATAAAGTAGCAACTTCCTCCGATACATAGGGAAATTAATGTCTGAATACTTTGAGCAATTATCCATGTCAAGGTGGTGGGTTGGTTTTTGATGGGTGTTGGCTGTTTAACATCAGTTAACAAGTTTTAGTTCAGCAGAGGTGGTTGTGTATGTCTGCAAGTTACGGCTTTCAAAAAAGCTTTTACAATAAAGGAATCACTACTACTTAAGTGAGCTTCTGAAACTAGGTGCTTAGGAAAGATTATTATGTTTCTAATTTATGCTTGGTGTGAAAAAGCATATGTACCTATATGTATATATTTTTATATTTATATATATATATATATAAACTTGTTGAAAAGAGGAAATTCTGTGTGAATGCATGAATGAATATGCTTCTCTTGTGCAGTAGTTGTACTCTGCAGAAAACAGGAGCCTTCCATTGCCAATTAGTGGGTCTGCCCTAGAGCAATTCCAGCAGGCACTGGGAGAGAACGTCTGGTCAGACTGACTATAAGAAAGGACATCCCTTGCAAAACCCTCAGCCAGAAGGAACATGTGAATGTTTACTGACAGATGCAATGCAAGAGCTGCAGGCTCTGACTGACCTCACCTTTGTCAGGAGGAGAGGCTGCAGCGGCGAGCTGTGCACTGATGTGGCTGGTCCCACAGCTCCAGCTCTGCTGCAGGGAGGCAGAGGGCTGGGGGATGAGCACCATCCCCCTTGCTCTGGATGTAACAGCAAAGGCACATGCCTTAGAAGCAAGACTTAAGGCAGCTAAGCTCACACACACACACACACATAGGCAGGTACAAGCTCAGATGTTCCCGTGTTACATACGAGGAACACAGCTCAGACATTCCTTGAGATGGCTCACAGTAACAGAGACATGGGGAAACCATGCAACAGAACTAACTCTGCCTGCACTTCAAAAGTGTATCATATACTCCACATCGGGGTAGTCAGAAAAGTCTCAAGGATCAAATTAATGGCATTTCAATTGTTGAAATAGATTTTAAATTTGACACTCAGTTAGACAAATAGAATAAGCTCACAGACCCATTGGCTCAGGGTTCACCCTAGCTGAATTAAAACCGAGATGGCCAGGGGTCAGAGAGGCTGGCTGTGAAGGCTAGAGTGGGTGGTAAAATACTGCCTCCTATTTTTATTTATTTCCTTTTTTATTTTCTTTTTTCTTTCTTTCTTTTTTTTTTTTTTTTGTCAATCTAAATTAAGAGAGAAAGCAGAGCTGCCTCTCTGATAAAAATGAAACAAAACTGCAGAATTCTGTCACTGTTTATCTGTGGGTTTTGTCAATGACAAATTTATTGGAAGTAAGATTTGATAAGGCTCTCTTAAAAACTCTTGAATGAGTCAATATGTGAAATCCGCTGTTCATCTGCAGGGGTGAATAAGTCTCTTGGATATCAGTGGGGATCCCTGGAATTTGAAGCAACAGTTGTGGTAAAGAGACTGACACCCCTGTCCTACACTTCTCAGGGACTTACTGGCAGCACTGCTGCCCAAAGCCATGTTTACCCCAACCCATTTTGGCCCAAATAATGCACATTAGCTGGGACACTTTTAGTAACAAAGTGCTTTTTTGCCCGCCACTCTTATGCTGTGAGCAGAGGGCAAAGGGCTGCCACGGTGGCTGTGTTAGCAGCATATTCTTATTCCTAGCTTACACACTCCCATTTCCAAACCTGTTACCTCCTTTTCCTGCCAGGCACTGAAAGAGGGATTAAAAACCTCCTCCTCCTCCAGTAGCTAGGCTGCAACAAAACCCATTGCCCAAAGTGATGCTCAGCCTCCAGGAGGAGGCGGGGGAGCTGGAAGAGATTGCAGAGTCAAAGAAAGGGCTACAGCCTCCATCTGACCACCCTCCAAATCCAGTTCTTTCACAGCTCTACAGAACTAAGCCACTTGTCAACTATATTTTAAGTGCAGCTCATCATATTCCCCACATTTCACTATCACTTCTCACATCTTTCCTCTCAGCAAGTCTTTGCACTCACAGCTTTGCTGAACACACGGGTCCTTTCCTTTTAGGAACATTTAATTACTGCTGGTTTTCCCTGATCCTGTGAGGTTTCTTTCTTTGTACTTCATACGTCATCATCTCAATACTCTCACACTTTCAGTGTTTTTTTAAACAGTTTCTTGGTTAAACTTTTTGAAGGTTTTCATCCTGCTCTCTTTGCTGTTGCTGAGATGGGACAAGTCACCTCTACCATGTTATGTTGTTTGGAGTGGATGCCTGAAGTGAGTGATACTGGTACATAACACAAACATTCTTCTCATGTCTCTGAGTTTCCTGGAAACAACCTCCTCAGATGTTCCTTCCTGGTTAACATCATTCAACATCAGGTATTTTCAACCATAAAGCATATCCTTGACACTGCGTTACAAATAAACTCTTGCAGCTTTTAAGCAAAACGGGTTTGGCCCCATTCTCTCATCAAAGCATAAGCTGTCTCTCTCCAGATTGCAGGAAGTGCTTGGTTCCTTTCAATGACCCTGGATGAACACACACAGAGCATGTGGGATCTCTGACCTGCCTCCTGTACCCCTTGGGAAGGCACTTCTCCCAGAGCACAGCCACCCGCAGGGAACATTGCCCATGACTCAACCATCGCCACACAGAGCCCAGCATTACTGATGACACTGGAGGTGGAGCTGTGCAAAGACTCAGAAATGTGCACTGAAACAACAAATGTTTGGTGCCTGTTCCCCCTCTGTGTCTCTGCACAGGAAAGGCACCTTGGCAAACAGTGGAGATGACGCTCATCAGAGAGTGCAGGAGCCAGCCCAGAGCGAAGGGTGCGCTGCCATCACACACTCCTACTCTGCCAGGCAGGCGTAGCTGCACCCACACCGACACTGTCCACATCTCTGTGCAGGATGGAGTGGGAAGGAGCACTGTGCCTGCACACAGCTCTCTGCTGCTCAGTGAGCAGGAGGCTGTGGTCCACCAGAACAATGAAGACATCTTTCACTGAAGCACACAGCAGTCTTCTCTTCCACTTAGAGGAACGCGACAAAAACAGGGACAATAAAAAGAAGGTAAACACACAGAGCAGGTGTGTTCCTCACTCTCGCCAGCCACGCAGGGCAGGGCCCTCTGCAGCGAGCTGTGGGGTGACTAAAAGAGGGTTCTGGGGAGCACGGTGACCAGGGCAGGCAAACCCGGAGGGGTGGGGCACATCTCTGAGGGCATTGCATGGCCATTCGTGCCGCAGCTCACGCAGGCAGGGTTGTAGCTTTCCTCCTGCTAGTGGGGTTTTAGTTGGTTGTGTTTTGTTGGTTGCTTTTGGGTTTTTGCTTTTTGTTAGTAATGGTTTTTACATGATCAAAAACTGCAGTTACTGCAAGTGTCTATAGCCTAACAGAACCCTCCAAAAAGGATGTGTCTATCCAGACCCCTTCCCGTGCAGAGTGTTTGAGCTTATTAGTGGTACCAGGGGGCATTGGAGAAGAAACATGCCTGCAGTGTGGACAGGTGAATGATCCCTTTCACTGGTGGCTGAGCTTAGGGAGGAAATAGAAAGGCTAAGGAGTATTTGGGAAAGGGAAATAGATTGGTGGAGTTCCAGCCTTCCATCCTTGCGAGAAGCCCACCAGGAGCAAGAGGATTCCCATGCCTCCCACTGTCAGGTGATAGGAGGACACCTGGTGGATGAAGGGAAGTGGAAAGGGGTTCCTGTTCAAGGAGGTAATAAAAACTCCTCCCAACCCCCATCACCTACCCAGGTGCCACTTCAGAATAGGTATGAGGCTCAGCCAGTAGAAGGAAATGATCTGCCCCAGTGAGTCTCCCCATTGTGCTTCATCTGTCAGACAGATCACCACCTCTAACATTAAAAAGAAAAGAAGGGTAGTTGTAGTGGGTGACTCCCTTCTGAGGGGAACAGAGGGCCCCACATGTCAATCAGACCCATCCCACAGAGAGGTCTGCTGCCTCCTTGGGGCCCAGATACAGAATATTATCAAGAGACTACCTGGGCTGATCCAGCCTTCTGATTATTACCCACTGCTGGTACTCCAGGCTGGCACATTGAAAAGAGGAATGTCAGGGCAATTAAAAGAGACTTTAGGGCATTGTGTCAAGTGGTTGATAGGGCAGGAGCATGGGTAGTATTCTGCTCAGCCCCTTTGGTGGCAGAGAAAAACAGTGCAAGCAATAGGAGAGCTTTATCAACATTATCAACAAGTGGCTCAAGGGTTGGTGCCATCACCAGAATTTTGGGTTCTTTAATCATGGAAAAGTTTTTCGGCACCTGGTCTGCTGGAGCTGGATGGGCTCTGTCTCTCTGTTAAAGGTAGAAGGTTTTTAGCTCATGAACTGGCTGAGATCATTGAAAGGGCTTTAACCTAGGTTTGAAGGGGGAAGGGGATGCAGCTGGCTCGCTGAAAGCAGGCCCAAGCATGGTAAGCCTAAGTTAGGGGTGGAATCAGTAGCCCAGCAGAAGTGCATGCACCCTAATGCACACAGCATGGGCAACAAACAAGAAGAGCTGGCAGCCATGGTACAGCAGCAAAGCTCTGGTAGAGTCACCATCATGGCAACGTGGTGGGACAATTCACATAGCTGGAGCATTGCACTGGATGGCTACAAGCTCTTCAGGAGAGACAGGAGAGGGAGAAGAGCTGGAGGGGTGGCCCTTCATATTAGGGAGGCTTTTGATGCCATGGGTACTGAAACTAATGATGATGAAGCTGAATGCCTATGGATGAGAATTAAGGGTAAGGCCAACAAGGCTGACATCCTGCTGGGAATCTGTTATTGTCCACCAACCAGGAAGAAGAGGTGGACAACTTCTATAAGCAGCTGGAGAATGTTTCAGGATCACCAGCCCTTGTTCTTGTAGGTGACTTCAACCTACCAGACATCTGCTGGGAACTTAATACAGCAGAGAAGAGGCACTCCAGGAAGTTCTTGGAGTGTGTGGAGGACAACTTTCTGCGGCAGCTGGTGAGTGAACCCACCGGGTCCCAGGGGAGGGACTGTGTTAGACCTGCTGTTTGCAAAGAGAGATGGGCTAGTGGGAGATGTGATGGTTGGAGGCCACTTGAGGCATAGTGATCATGAAATTATAGAGTTCTCATTATTTGGTGAAATGAGAAGGGACGTCAATAAGGCTCATACACTGGACTTCCAGAGGACAGACTTTGGCCTATTTAAGAGACTTATTTGGAAAGTTTCTTCACAAGCAGCCCTTAAAAACAAAGGAGTGGAGGAAAGGTGGGCATGATTCAAAAAAGCTCTTAAGGGCACAGGAACAGACAGTCCCTTTGTGCGAAAGATGAGCTGATGAGGTGAATGTCCAGCCTGGATGGGCAATGAGGTTGTGAAGGAACTTAGAAATAAAAAGAGGATGTATCCTCTTTGGAAGGAGGGTCAGATCTCTCAGGAAGTATTTAAGGGGGTTGCTAGGGCATGTAGGAAAAAAATTAGAGAGGCCAAAGCTCAGCTCAAACTTAATTTGGCAACTTTTTAAAGGATAAAAAAATATGTTTTTATAAATATACTAATGGCAAAAGGAAGGGTAAGAAAAACCTCAGTTCTCTACTGGATGAGGCAAGAAACTGCAGGAAACTGCAGACGAGGAGAAGGCAGAAGTGCTAATGCCTTCTTTGCCTTGGTGTTTAGTAAGAAGATGGCTTGTCATCAGGACAACTGTTTTCCTGCATTGGTAGAGGGTGTCAGGGAGCAGGATGGTCTCCCTGTGATCCAGGAGGAAGCAGCCAGAGAACTGTTGAGCTGCTTGGATGGTCATAAATTGATGGAACCAGATGGGATCCATCCCAGGGTGATGAGGGAGCTGACAGATTAACTTGTGAAGCTGCTCTCCATCATTTACCACCAGTCCTGGCTCACAGGTGAGGTTCCAGAAGCTGGAAGCTGGCCAGTGTGATGCCCATTCACAAAAAGGGTAGGAAGGAGGATCCTGGTAATTATAAGCTAGTTAGTCTGACCTTGGTACCTGGTAAGGTAATGGAGCAATGCTGGTCATCACACAGCACCTACAGGATGGCAGGGGTATCAGACCCAGCCAGCATGGGTTTAGGAGGGATAGGTCATGTTCAACCAACCTGATCTCATTTTATGACCAGGTGACTCATCTGGTGGATGTGTGAAAGGCTGTGGATGTTGTCTCTTTGGACTTTAGCAAGGCCTTTGGCACTGTCTCCCACAGCATACTCCTGGAAAGGCTGGCAGCCCATGGCTTGGACAGGAGCACTCTGTGCTGGGTCAGGAACTGGCTGGAGGCCAGGCCCAGAGAGTGGTGGTGAACGGTGCTGCATCCAGCTGGCAGCCAGTCACCAGTGTTGTCCCCCAGGGGTCTGTGCTGGGACCAGTTCTGTTCAATATTTTTATTGATGACATGGATGAGGGTATTAGCAAATTCACAGACAACACTAAGCTGGGAGCGTGTGCTGATCTGTTGGAAGGGCTCTGCAGAGACACCTGGAACAGTTGGATGGATGGGCAGAGTCCAACAAGATGAAGTTTAAGAAGCCCAAGTACAGAGTCCTGCATTTTGGCTAAATTAACCCCCTGCAGCGCTACAGGCTGGGGACAGAATGACTGGACAGTGGCCAGGTGGGAAGGGACCTGGGGGCACTGGTCAACAGTCAGCTGAACATGAGCCAGGGTGGCCAAGAAGGCCAATGGCATCCTGGCCTGCATCAGCAATGGTGTGGCCAGCAGGAGCAGGGCAGGGATTGTCCCCTGTACTGGGCAGAGGTGAGGCCACACCTCGAGTGCTGTGTCCAGTTCTGGGCCCTCAGTTCAGGAAGGATGCTGAGGTGCTCGAGTGTGTTCAGAGGAGGGCAGTGAGGCTGGTGAGAGGCTTGGAACACAAGCCCTATGAGGAATGGCTGAGGGAGTTGGGGGTGGTTGGCCTAGAGAAAAGGAGACTCAGGGGTGAGCTTATCACTCTCTACAAGTTCCTGAGAGGTGGCTGTAGTCAGGTGGGGGTTGGCCTCTTTTTCCAGGCAGCAACTGACAGAATGAGAGGACAGAGTCTTAAGCTGCACCAAGGCAAACATAGGTTGGATATTAGGAAATTTTTTTTTACTCAAAGAGTGATAAAATACTGGAATGGTCTGCCTGGGGAGGTGGTGGAGTCACCATCCCTGCATGTGTTTAAAAAAAGATTGGAAGTGGGGCTTGGTGCCATGGTTTAGTTGAGGTGTTAGGGCATGGGTTGGACTCGATGATCTTGAAGGTCTCTTCCAACCTAGTCATTCTGTGATTCTGTAAAAAGCTGAGCTTGACAGATGTCAGCACAGGAGAGAAGTTAAACAAATTCAAGTGCCCAGGTACAACTGTGGGATGGATTAAGGAAGTCTAGCAGTGTAAAGAGTTTTAAAGGCTGGTTTTCAGTGCCTGGTGATCTAATTGGAAAGGGATGAAACCTGGTCTCAAGCTCATAGTTTGAGCTGCATCTGGGGAAAGAACCTCTGCCTGCAATGAAGCTATTTGCATTTACCTGGAAGAGACAGGGCAGTCCACTAACTGCAAGGATACCTGTTAAACCTAAGGTTGTATGATTCGTACCATGCTATGAAGCCCTGTTTGTTTCTATCTCCCCCCACTCTGCACTTGGAGAGATAGCCACAGCCAGAAGTGGGCTGAGTGGGAAAAAAGGAGTTTTGATGTCCATGTACATGATGCCTCATTGTGGGCTGCCTAGTTGGAAGTTCTGTTCAGGCCCCCCCAGAACCAGATCTGCAAGAGTGACTAAGCTGAGTGGTTTGTTCTCCTATTAGAGGGGTGATGTCTGCCAGCAGTCAACCCAGGCTCACCCTCTAGCCTGGAAAGTGGTCCATTGGCTGGGTCTGAGCAAGTAATTTCATGTGGCACAAAAATGTGCGTGGGGCCACTGAACAGCTTCAGAGAGCTCTTGACAGGAATGTTTCAAGCAGAGAAAAATGTCTGAGGGCAGTGGCTGGCCTGGACACAGGGCATCAGGCTCTAACAGGAGCCTCACTCTTTGTTCTAGGAGGAGGGGTCCTGCAAAGCAGTAGATAAGTAAATAAAAAGTGAAGGGCACTGCTGTGCAAGCCATCTTCCTCTGGCTCCTGGATAGGATTTGCTCTATCCCCTAAAGGGATCTCCCAGCCAAAGAGCAACCAGCTGTGTCCTGGGTATTGCCTGGAACATGGAGAAACGTGTTAGTAACCATATTGTGTCTGGGTGCCTTAGTCTAGTCCTGATCATCTTCCCAGTATTTAATTAGAGACAGTATTGAAAACAGCATGCTGTTCTTTGCTGCTGAAATGAACAGGCAGCTGCTGAACCAGCAGAGATCACTCCACCAGGTCCCCAGGACACTCATAACTCACTCACACCTAATACAGAGCAAGACTGGGGAATCCCATCTGTCTCTGAAAGGATTCTGTCTGCCACACTGGAGAAGAAAGAAAAAAAGATGGAGGGTGGGGAGAGAAAAGATATTCCATTTTCCTTCAGGGATGTAGAAAAGCAGTGACTAGAAGGCAGTTCTTCCCACAGCCTCTGTCAGCTACCACTGTAACAAGCAGGTTTGCTGACCTAGTTCAGAGTCCACGTATTAGAATGGGAATTCTGCAGCATGAACCATTGAACAAGCTCTTTGAGGGTGTATGTGTGCAGTGAGCCACAGCTATGTGGGCATGGGTGTTCCCCCTGGGACAATGCACAACATGCCCTTCTGTGTCCTGGGTGCAGCCATTCAGAACTGCAAGTAGGACACATGCCTTAGGGCCCCACCCTTTCAGGGAGCTGAACCACATGGAGACTCTGCTCCAATTGCCAAACCCAGGTGGATTCAGCCTTGACAGATCCCCCATCCCACTTGCATGACACATAAAATCCAATAAGTTAATATGCTACCTGAATGAGGGATGTACAAAAACACAGACATTGCCTATGAGTCACCTACTATTCTCAGTTTTGGGGAATCCCCTGATATGTGGGTGACATGTTAATGCCAAACCATTTGAAGAAATGACTGACACCTCCCATCCTCTAATGAACTTGTGTCTCTTTGCAGGTAGGAAAATCAAGGTAGTGTTGTTTTCTGCTTTCTCATTGTGGCATGTGATGATTATGGATATCTGTATAGAAGCAGCAGTGGCAGGGCAGGGCAAACATGAGTAACCTCATTTGCCTGCCCAGCTCTCAGGTGAGTGTGTGTGATGCCCATTAAAGCACTGGGAACCATACAAGCCTATCCCAGGCAAAATTTCTTTCCCCATTTTTCTGCAACATAGGGTCATCAGTCTGACCATGGCAGAGTTTTGCCTTGCGTTGTTCATGTCCAGGCCACTTGGTGCTGGCTAGACCCAGCTTCCTTCTGCTGTGGGGAAAAGCTTATTCCAAAAATTCCTCAGTATTGACATCCCTTGACCAACTTTGCAAACCCTTTTTTCACAAAGACTCAGACCTCACTTCCCATGGCACTATTGCATCTTGACCCAGGCTTTTAATTCAGCCACACAGAAGGTACCTGGTAGGAAAGCAAAAATTGTGCCAGGGGCTATTTTACAAGTTACTCTTAACAGCACTTGAAAGTTTTGGATGGATGGAGAATATGCAAAGGGATGAGGTTAATACTTAGCCTTAAGTTCCTGCTTCCTTCATGATTTGATGTTATGAGCAAGCATAAGCAAGAAGATATTTTGGCTTGATGTGTCCATTTTTTTCAATACTCGGCAAAACCTGAGGTCTTCAGCTTGGCCAGGATCTTGTGCTCCACCCAGCAATTTAGGATGTTTGGAATAGAACAGGGAGATGAAGGTGACATCTCTGCCACATTCGAGAAGAGGCCATAGTTAGGTCTGAATCTGTGCTGTCACCTGGCAGGACCAAGGTAAACCACCACGTGTTCAGTGGCGTCGCTTTCTTCAAAAATAGGTGTGATTCTTTCCAAGAATCAGTGCAAACTAGTAAACTGTTCAAAACACTGCTTAGAAGTGAGACGTAAGCAGAGCAGTGTTCTTCCTGTCCCTCCTACGCAGGTACGAATTGCATCTAGCTCTCCTGTCACCAGAACCATAAATGCACGTTGGAAACTTAGACTCCTAATGAGAACAACAGGAACCAGAGAGTGCTTGCTGCAATTTTAGCTCATTGCCTCTATTGAATCACCTCCAACGCAACCAGCATCACACGTTGCATTAAGGAATGGCAGTGCCACCTGGTCATAACATAATTTAGTCAATCAAAAGTAAAAACCTTGCTATGTAGACGTCATGGGGCATGTGCAGTTACATGCCTAAAGGATGTTTTCTCTTCTACCTTAAGCCATGCAGGCTTAGAAACATGGAGAGTTTTAAATGTGTGACATAGATAACTGATTTAAGCTTGCTTTCAGGAAGCTGAGGGCAGTAAATTCATTTATGAAAGAAATTATTTTCTCTAAGTACTGAAAATGTGTGCTCTAATGTGAAAACAAGCTGAAAGCCAAAAAATATGCACATTTGTGGGCATGAGAGGTATTTTTCTTCTTCCCTTTTTTTTTTCTCTTTTGATACCTCCACTTTTTAGAAGCTCCTGTGGTAGGAAAACATGAGGTTTTCAATCCTGGCAGTCAACAGTGGGAAGCTGGGCACGTTGCCTTGAGATGTGATTCATGCTTCCAGAGGTACTGATCAAACTTGTCATCCTGAGGAATACAAAATAGCCCTGACCTGTGTTCAGATGTGCTTGCAGTGATAATACCAGGCTGCGCTGCTCCAAGAACTTGCAGCATTTTCAGACTTGAAAATTATAGTGTCAGAGAAAATTATTCAGTGTTTTAAGAGTGTTTATTTAATGTCCTTATGTATTCAAACTGGTTTTTTGGTAGCACGGCTGAAGTGACTCATAAATGCCTGTTTTAAAGAAGGTCTCTAGTTACCATGTCACATATGAACCCGGCAACAGGTGAATCCACTGGTGAAAGCCAGTGACATGATCTGGTGGGGAAGGAACTGTCAGTCCTGCTGATGGAAGCACTGCAGATACTGAAAGTGGAGTAATTCTTTGTGGGTTTGGTGTCATTAAGCTAAGAAGAGCCAATATCCCCTGCTCCCCCCTCATTTACTTACATGTAGTTACGCAAAGCAGTTTGACTAAAAATAGAAAATCTTCCAGTGTTATATTCAAGAAACTGGATAGTTTTATTTTAAGCTCTTATTCCAAACTGCTTTATCTTTCTTTTGGAGCAACTACCTCTTCTGAAGAGACTTCTTTCTCTAGAGGGCCATTTTTGTCTTCTCAGCTGCGGTATGATTTATTCTTTTACAAATTGTCATCTTCAAAAGTGAAATTCACTTATGTGCAGGAGCTCTGTCTGAGCTGATAAGACAGGAAAGGCCCTGGGTGTCTGAACAAGGGCACAAGGGTTCTGCTGAGGACAAGGAAGTCCCACCTCAAGTCTCTTTGTTAGACACTGTCCAGGTTTCCATGCTGAGTGAGGAATCAGTCAGTATGACTGTCACAGTACTGCTTAGCAGCGCATTAGAGCAAGGTTGATTTGTACAAAGAGTATATGAGCAGGGTCAACGGCCTCCCTAAATCTAACAGAGCATTTCTGTGTGGGAAAGAGAAGTATCTTTGAGTACCTTAAACTAGGTAACAACACAGAGACAGTGTGGGTTCCTAGAAAGCCTGGTTGGAGTGCAAGAGGGACACAGTTAAGAGTACACAGGTAATGCTTTGGTGGAAATGGTCTTGGGGAAAGAAGTGGATGGGGCAGGTCCTGGTCCTGTGGTCTGTGACATAGAAGAGAGCTGATATAGCAAACAGACCTTTGAAAAGTAATACCAATGTTGCTGTGTCTGGTTGACCAGAGACATAATATGAGACCACCAACAGCTTCAGCCTTTTCTGAAATTATCATACATGGATACCTGTGTGGAAAGCTGCAGACCTGACAGTAGTGTCTTAGTCAACTCAAGAGTAGCTAAAGACTGAATAGGCACAGGAGTATGAAATACACAAATTACTTGCTGCAGTCACTCCTTACTGCTGGTGATTGAAACACAGACTCCGCTAGGTGCATGCAAAGCCAACTTTTATTGTACAAGGCACATCTTATACACTGTTCCAAACTAGCAGTTCAGCAGCTACAAACTTCAGCTTCTAGGGTTACATGTTTTGCATCTCCAATGGCTACAGATTACAATCTCTTCGCCTAATCTCTGGTTAACCATCCTGCTCTTTGTCTCACCTCCTGCTCTTTGTCTCACCTCCTGCTCTTTGTCCTGCCTCTTGCCAGACATGGTCCGCCCTTCTCCCCCAAGGCCTCGCACCAACCAAAGCCATCCTCCGTGGCAACACTCTGAATCCTCACACCTCCCCCCTGTTCAACAATTAAAGCCTGCAAAAACACTACATTTATGTGGGTCACACTGCTTACAAAAGGGTCTGTAAAAAGAAAAGGAACAATACCACTTGTGGACACAATAAAACACTTGCATAGAATTCAGAATTGATGATCGTGAGTTCTACACAAAAACATGGTATAGATCCTTGCCAAGGTGGCCAATAAAAGTTATCACTGCATGGATTGGGGTGCTGCCAGTCTACTGCATATACACAGTTGTCCCAGGAATGGTTAGTCCCCCACAATGCTTGTCGGACATTCCTCAGCCTACAGTGATGGGGAGGTGGAACCATCACCCCAGGAACATCAAAGCTCTTGCTCGATGCCTTCGCGTTCGTTGTCCTCATGTTGGTCGCTCTAAGGTGGCATTGGTTCTTTCTCTGTGTAGGGGCAAAGGTTCTTTGCAGGGATCCATTTAGGTCCTGTATCTGTGGAAATATAAGCATAACCTCTTCCCCATGTAATAAGAAGCCAAGTATTTTGTCTGATTCCAAGTCCTTTACTAGGACCG
This sequence comes from Erpornis zantholeuca, assembly GCA_013400515.1. NCBI lineage: Eukaryota > Metazoa > Chordata > Aves > Passeriformes > Timaliidae > Erpornis > Erpornis zantholeuca. The sequence goes on along the minus strand of VZTN01022782.1, from coordinate 1,154 downwards.
GGGTTTTAATTTCAGTGACTGCTGCATTTTGTCCAAAGTGCCAAATTATGGGTGGAGTTTTGCTATCTGAATAACAATTTAAAAACTAAAAACATTTAAGGTTTTGTGTAATCTATCTTGCAGTGTTGCACCCTGCATCCCCTCTTTCTGTTGCCCCAATAAGCATTTCAGTGTGCTGTGCACTCACTCAATGAGGGCTTGTCCTGTGGGGGAGTGAGGAATTCCTGTGGTATGCTGTATTCCTCATAAAGCAAAAAACATAGCAAAAGAATGGCAAATGTACTCAGGGCCATTATCTGTTTTAACTTGTTGCAGCACACCTAAAAAGGCAAAAGCAGCTAAAAAATGGTATTTAGCATCCTTTGTCGCTTCCCTTGCATGGCAAGATGCAAACAGAGCTCCTGAAAAGGTATCAATGGAGAAATGGATCTATTTTAAGTGATCAAATTCAGGAAAATATGTAACATCTGTTTGCCACAACTGGGAGCTCTGCAAACCTTGAGGATTAATTCCATGCAAGACAGGAGTAAAATTATAGTGCTGGAAGTCAGGGCATGCAGCAATAATATCTTTAGCTTGTTGATATGTAAGTGAAAAGGATCGTCACAAGGCAGCAGCATTCTGATGGAAAAAGGAATGGCTTAATTTGGCTTGGGCAAACTGATTAGGTAACACTTCTACTGGTAATGTGAAAAGGTCTGCTTGTTGGCTACCTTCTACAACAAAACCTGAGAGTTTTGTGTGAACGAACATGCATAACAAGTAAGGATTTTTGCAGCTATCTAAAACAAAAACAAGCTTCTGTAAATAAGAAAAAAGTAATGGGTTAGTAATCTCCCGCAAAACTGCAGATTTGGCTCTATCAACCGTTCCTGCAACATAAAAGGAATCTGTGATAAGATTAAAGGGAGTATCCCACTGTTCAAAAGCACGCACAGCAGCTGCCAGTTCTGCAATTTGAGGGGAACCTGAAACAATAGCAACATCTGATGTTCACTCACAGGTGTCTGGGTCCATCCACAGAAGCACAGATTTGTGTGTTAGTCCTGACCCATCGGTAAAGACCATCAGGGCCTGCAAAGGAACTTCAGATCGTTTCAGTGTGGCTAATAAGTTGATTACACACTTATAAAGCGGTGTGCATGGGGATGTGA